>JAQGBH010007501.1:0-10901 GCA_034698265.1 Sminthurinus aureus | reverse complement strand
TGATATAGAAAAAAAAAAGAAGGTTTAAAATTAAAAATCTTACAAAAACATATCTATCATATAGGTATGATAATAATATTATAGAATATTATAATAATAATGTAACAATGTAGAATTTCGTTTGGAATCAACGACAATGATATTTTTTTTATAGTACAAAATGATTGACGATAAATAACAAAAGAGTGTATGTATATTTAAAAAAAAAAAAAACACGAGACATAAACTTGTATAATATTATTATTATTATGTATTCCAAATTCCAAGTACAGTAAAAATGAAATAATATATATATTTTATATTACTCAAGTTACAAAATATATTATTATTTGATCTCTCTTTTCTTTTTCTTCTGTAATGTAATATTTTATTGCCATTGTTGTACTATATAAAAACTGTCCATTTGTTGTCAATTTACGAGAATGATAATAGTATTATAACAATCACCAGTATTAGAAGCTCCAAATAAAGATGTTCCTGTCATTCCTGTACTTGGAAACGTTGAAGTTGCGGGTTTAGCCAAAGTATTTTGACCAAAAGTAGTCCCTAAACATAATAATATTATTATAGTCTTTTATTTTTATATCGAATGAAATAGAAGATTATATTATTGATTATTATGCAACCTATTTAACTATATTTTTTTTCTAAACGTACTGTATTATATGCATAATAATATAAAACAATGTAAAATGTAAAACTTTTAAATGTTTTGTTGACATTTCAAAGAATTTCGTATTCGTGTTTTAAACATACAATATACGACAATAATAGCTAACAAGGGATAACGAGAGATAATGAGATTGTCGCAACTTTTGTTATAGGATATAGGACATACTCTGTGTGTGTTGTATATTATACAACTTGTATAATAATAATAATAATTATTATTATGATTAGAATTTGTAAAAATATAATAATTATTTTATACGATATTTAAAGACCAAAGACATTCTTCTTACCACCAAAGCTAGTGGATGTCCCAAATCCTCCACTACCAAACGTTTTTGTGTAAGATGTAATACTCAACACAATTAACTTGTATAATATATTCTTTACTGTAATAATAATAATATAATATTTACAGTTTACAAAATCCAAAAGTAAACTATATTATATTATAATCAACGGGTAGTTTATAAAACTATTCACACACGTTCTAAGAGAGCAATTTAAAAATCGATTCTATGCGAAATCTATGTACATATGTACTTATTGTAAGTGTGTGTATACGAAATTCAAATTTATACACACATGCTGATTTCACATCTAAACATTTTGCAATAGTTTTTTTTAATTTTTTAAAGTGTCATTTATTTATATATAAGTGAATATTGTATAGTATAATATATTATTTTGTACTTCTTGTATTAAAAAACTTGTGTTTTACCTAACAGCATTCATTAGGAGTTTATTTTGTATCCAGGAGGAAAATCTTGCTCCTGTCATCTCTCATTTTATCTCTTGTCATCTCCCTTCTGCTGGTAAGTATATACATACAAAATATACATTTTATTATTTATTAGCAAAATAATCATCAATATTTTTCCTTTTATAATACATTTATTATGATGTGATCATTATTACTTACAAATATTGACATACAAATAGGACAATTTCTCTTGTATGTGCTTTCGTCTTGGATGACAGTTCTTCCTTTTGTTGTCATCTCTCTTTTGCTAGGAGATTCGCATATAAATTATACATTTTATTAATACATCTATCATTAAACATGAACACATTTGAGTGTATCATATATATATACCTTACTTTGTACTTTGTGCTTACACATTTGACATTTGACCAGGTACATAGGACAACTTTCTTCCCCCTTCTGTGGATGACTTGAGCTGTCCATTTCCAGTTTTGTCCAGGTAAGAAGGATGACATTGTAAATACTTATTTTCTCCTTGTCTTTTTTATTTTTCCAAATACAATGTCACATAATGATGACCAAGTGATAACCATTTTGTCTTTTATTTTGTTTTATATTTCAGGTAAAAAAGTCAAAGTATCACATCAACATTCCATAATATAATATTATTGTTTCTCTACTTCTGTGCTACGAATCTAAAATATTGTTTTTCCTTCAGTCAAGGTAGTATGTAGTTTTAGTGTTGTTTTCAATTCCATTGCACTCAGCTCTTCTATGAAGAGTCACACTGATTAATGAATTCTTTATTCTCCATTTAAAGTGAACATTTAGACTCTATCCACAACAAAAAATAGTAATTATTATTTAGATTTTTAATGGACATCACCATTTCTGTTATATTTTTTCTCAAAATTTGATACTTTTATGTCCCGGTGATACATTTCAAAGTTTCAAGCGAGTCTTTAGTTTCATGAAAGTGTGAGAATGCTATAGGGCTGCCGCACACATGAAAATCCACAGGGACCGTTCATTCATCATACACTAGGCCCGATATATTTGTAGTCTAGTTTATAAACCATTTTTCTTCTATGTACCAAGATGTATACATAATAGTATCTACATATATATAGATACATATATGTATATTCTCCTCTTGAGCTTTACTGTTATCAGTGTCAGAATTATTATCAAAGCGAAATCCATTAGTTTCAAAATCTTCGTCGTCACCAGGCATAGTGAATGACAGGAAGATTTTAATTAGTAATTGGAATTCCACCAATCAATTATTATAATACTGTCATCAAACTTTCACAAAATACTACAGTATATATATTATGTAAAAAAAAGATAATATAATAATAATGATTAATTAATTTTAGTATAGTTTCTTGTTGCATTTTAGGTTTGTACGGATAGGATTGTGCACAGATATGGGCACTTTGATTGCAAAAAGTTTTTCACTCACAATTGGAAATTGGAAGTAATTCAGGTTGGCAGGAAAAGAAAAAAGTAAATATAATATAGGAGAAAAATTAACCCGTTTCTTTTCTTTCCTGAAAATTCTTGCTGATTTATACTTGAAAACGGTAGTTCAAACTTTTTTGAAACCTCGCTCTTTTATAGATGGAGAAGCTTCAAAGTACTGAAAATTGGCATAATATATTTGAGGTCATGTGTTGAGCCGTAAAGCAAGATAAAATTACCTCTAGAAGTCACAGCAATGCATGAATTGACCTGACATTAACACCGAAATAAATAAGGAAACTCTTACAATCATTTTAATGTATTACATAGTCGTTTTAAATGAATGAATAAAAACGTCATACACCTGGACGGCGTGTTTTTGACTTTTACGAAAAAGTAAAAACAAAAGAGGTCTTTTCTAAAACAAAAACAATCTCTTAGAATCCGTTGACAGAAGTTTGTCAAATGTCAACATTGAACTTTTTCCAAAACCAGGGTCTGATCGAGTCTCTCTTACTGGAAATATAAAGGGACTCATTAGATTAGAAATTTCAAAATCTTTGTACTCGCATTCGTGATGAGATCGCCCATCACTGTAGTCTTGTCCTTTTTTTACCGTCTGTTCAAATTTGGTGTTTACAAACCATAGAAAAATTCGGGGAAAATCAAAGAAAAAGTCACATGACCCACGCGTAGCCCCACCCCTGGTTTTTGTAACTTATGTACATATCAGATTTTAGGCTAGGAGTTCATTATTATGTGTAAGGCATTTGTGAGCGGTATTAGAGATATAAGTTTCTGTTCTGTTCTCTAAATTTTCGCCATTTCTTCAACAATTTCATTAATTGGAGCACTTGGTAAGTGATCATTTTTGTTCAGTGATTATCTAACTATCATTTTCCAGTGTATTCGTTTTTGTCCAAAGATCCAGTAGATGTGTAAAAATAAATAGTATTTTTCTCAGGGTGTGCCGATTTAGATTTTCAATTCGTCTAGACGTCTTATGCACTACTGCTGTGTGTACAACAGACGTATACTGAAACAAGTATTTCAATATAATTTAGGTTTTTATTTAAATGTTACATTACTTATATATACATGTGTAATGGATTTTTGGGAAAACAGTGTATAAAATCATTGTGTAGTTTATAGTGTCATGTATTTTGCTAAAAGCAAAGGAACCCTGTTGTACTTTCTATTTTAGAATGATGTGTCATTTTTAAACTATAGTTGTCTCTATCGCATATTTTGATGTGAATGTGTTAAAAAGGGATTTGTCAGTTTTTTATAATGTACGTGTGTGTATATAGAAAGGAGCGGCGGCTATAGATGATTCATGAAATGGTCACTTTTTTATACATTTATTTTAATCCATATAAAATGTCTCATTTTGTCTTATATCCAAAGAATATAATGGACATGATTGAATAAATATTATGTCATTAATATTATTATTTTTCTGTGTGTTGCGATTAGCGAACCAATGTTTTTGCTGTACTTTTATTATTATAGTAATGACAAATAACAGCATACGCAGTATAATAGTGGTACAATGTTTTGGCACATAAAACATAAAATTCTGTTGTCTATAAAAAATGTAACTGCTACAGAATTTTGTATAATAATATTATTTGAATAGCCGTATAATATTATACAAAATATGGAAAGTACATGTATTTAATATTTGTTTATTGTAGACAAGACTAAAAGGGTTAAAAATGCGTGTATTTAGTACAAGCACATATACATACGGACATAATAATATAATATAGACATGAAAAAAGATATTTTTGGTTCAAAAAGTGGTGATGTTATAGATGGATAGACATTGGAAATAAACACATCTAGTGAATGTATTTTTAGCTCTACATCTCTCTCCTTCACGTTTTCTCCAACTTGATTTTGAGTGTCAAAGTCATTAACTATCTCTCTCTCTCTCTCTCTCTTTCTCTCTCTGCTTGACATTCTGGAGAAAAATTTCCAGCTTCCAGACTGTATTTTTTTATACTAATGTCATCTATAAGCACTTTTGACGTTGACAGAAGGTTTCGTCCGGAGGTTGTTGTTTTCTATAAAAAAAGAAGAAGAAAGAAAGTATTTATGGTTTGTTTATTCCAAAAATGACTTGAAGAATGCCATACATACATACATTCGGTATATTGTATAAAAAAATACACAGATCTAGTGATACAAGAACGTTTTAATACACTTAAGTGACTTTGATATGCTTTTACAAACAAAAAGAGCTTTTGTTTGACAGGAAAGATTCAATATTCAATACACGTATTATCAGTAATCAGTATCATAATAATATAGTATCTATGTGACGTGGAAAATATTTCAAACAAAAATCTCAATAATCAGTTGTTTTTTTTTATTGTTTTCAACAATAATTTTATGGTTGACTAATATAACTTGGAGGGTTACATTATTTTATTATGGTTTCGTGGTTTTACAAACGCTATACAACTTTTTTTTGTTGCTGTTTCCTTACATATTATTATACATACACACACTTCTAGAATATTGTATTATTGTGTGTACACGTAGATGACGTAATGCATGTATATACAATGTAAAAAATGACATTGGCAATTGGTGGTCACACACAGTTTAGTTACAAATTGTAGTTAGTTATGCATGTCTATTTATTATAAGACAATAATGAATAATAATAATAATATAATAGACAAAGTTCATGTATCTCAAAACTTATAACATAATATTTTTCAATATATTTATGTATTGAAATTTACAATATCAAAACCATTATACTAAAATGACTATAAACTATAAACAGACAAAAGAATAACAATTTTCATCAATGTTTCTATCAATAATAATTTTGTAAAACAAGTAAATCATTAGAAATTATCCTTGATTAACTTGTACAAACATTTTTGTTGTTGTTGTCGTCGTCGTCGTCGTCATAAAAAAAACTAAATGACAAGTAACCCTGAGGAAAACTCTGAATACAATGTAAATGGATTTTTTAATAGATTTCTATTGAGGAAATGGCCGAAATCTCTATAGGTTTTTATTCAGTATGAATATTTATTTTATAAAATGCAATATAATTTCAATTCACTTGCAAAATTTTGTATAGACTTTTTTTCTATCAATAATGAAGAGTTCTGCCTCTATTGATTTGCAATAGAATTGAAAAGATTGTTTATCAAATCCTATGCACTTTTCGGCCAAAAACTCTATAGAAACAAGTGTATTCAGAATTTTCCTCAGGGAAACCCCAAACCTGTCTTCATATATTATACTTACTGTATTTTTATACATAATATATACACATAATATAAACACATGTATTTATAAATTTATACATTCTTACAAAATTTATGTTTGTATAAATTTACATTTTATATGTACCGCTTTGAATTCTGGTATGATAATGAGTTTCATGTATACATGTATACGGAAAAATGTATCAAGTCAATCAATCTTTTGAGGAACCAATTTCGTACGGGACGTTAAATGATAATGATGATGGTAAACATGTGTGTGTCAACTCACAGTAATGTGGCACACGCACTAGCAAAATATCCAAGTTAGTGGAGTTTTAGTACAACATGCACGAAAGACAGGAAATACCAGCACATACACATAAACACAAGTACAAAAGTTTAAAGCCCAAAAAAGTATTATTCACAAAAGTGACGGAAAGAGAGTACAGAGTACGTATATACATATGTGAAAGAACGGAAAATTAGAAACAACAACTACCAACATTAATATAGGTAGTACACTATACATACATTAAATACTAGCAAAATATTTTAGCGGTTTGAGAATTCGACAGTGTTCAAATTAATAGGAAAAAATTTACTTATTTTATTTTTATTGTTTTAGGCACGAAAGGAGTGGACAGGTGATACAAAAGTCACAAAAAGTAATTTCATTTTGATGTATATATATATATCTATTTACTATACATACTATAATATTATAGTTTGTTAATAGTTGTTAAAATTGACAAGTCTATATACATATGATGATCATAATGAGAGTTTAGAACCTTAATTGTTGTAAATTGTATAAAACTTACTCACTGGAATCAAAACGAGGAAGATGGAAGGAGTGTGTGTGTTTTTGTCCATCTTTCTTTGTATGTGTATATATATATATGTATGTGTGTGTTTGTTTGTACATGTATTTCTTTGTACAAAACAGTCAGAACTTTTTGTTATCCTGTTGTCAGTATAATATTATACATATATATACATCTATATATACGCATGTTTCACTGATCAAATGTTCGTTAGACCATTTACTTATTTGCAGACTGTAAGTCTCATCCTTTTTTTTCTCTCTATTATTGTTGCTGCTAGTAATGTTCTGTATATATAATATTATACCTTTTCTTCTATAGTTGCAACAATAATTTTGCTCTGTTGCACCATCTTCTTCATGTTCTTGGAAGAAGAATGAGAAGAAGCAACAGAAAAAGGAAGGGGAGAGGAAGACTCATACACAGTCATGAGAATACTTGTATTATAAGTACATACGAAAAAAAAAACTTGAAAATTCCATTCTCCATCGTGCGAATGCACTTGTTAGTTTAGACTGAGACAAATGTCCTCGTCCCTTTACTCGTTCGCGTCTACTATACTAAAACATCACTTGTTTCATTTAAACTAAATGAGAGTGAGAATGAGAGACGCGCTGCTGTTTTTACTTTGAAACCCACAGAATTCTCTTCAAGAGTATACAATATAGTATATTATATGTAGTGATGTAATCATGTACATTACATATATGTATTACATACATAATACATACTATCAAGAAATCTCCTTATTGTATAATGCATAACGTATGATTAGGGATATTTAAACGTGTGTTGTGCGTTTTAAATCAGGCAGAAACACATGAGACAAAACTATAATTGAGAGTGTTTTTCAATTGACATTTTTGTATTCCATGATGCAATAAATATGAATAGCATTATATTATAATAATAGTAGTAGTAATAGTACACCATGTTTTAATACATTCCACATTAATGCATAATGCACCATGACATCATAATAGAGAATAGACTACTCTGAACAAACTGGCTATGTAGCATTCTTTAGCTGAAAAACAGCATGCTTTTATACTAGACATTAAACGTATATATATAGTATAATAATAATATGCTATAATACTTACTTATATAGACACACCACGTATTACTTGTATTAAAGTTTGTTTTTTTTGCTATTACTATAATATAGTGCCCTATGTACCATTAAATTACAGCGTTAAAGTATAATAATATTATTACTTTGTACTAGTGAATATTACCAGTGTAAGACATTATATGATAGAAAAGAAACTGTGTTGAAAAATACTGTTACGCATAAAAACAAATATATATATTTATATTATATTACATAGATATGTATAGTGTATATGTGTGCTAACAAGTGTAATAAATTTTATTTAGCCAGATTATTGTTAAATTTGATGCATATTATTGTAAGATTATACGAATCTTCTTAAGTCGGAACTTTGGCTTTTGATGCTACTATCTTGACACATGAAAAGTAGATATTATAACGAGTATCTATAATATGAAGTAGGAGTATGTCTACAGTCCTTTGAATTCGATATCTGTCAGATAAAATGATATTTGGTTCACAATGTTATACAGAACATTCAATGTAGTTGTAATGATAATAATAATAATACATACATACACAAAAAAAAATTTAACTGGCATATCCACGATAAACCTAGAATTTCCTCACATTATTATTTATTTCAAAACTGTACTACATAATATAATATAATGTGTAATTATTATAAATAATAATGCATGTATTGAGCTCAGTGGAGGAAGTCGTATTACAAAGACAGTGAAATCTCCTTGACAAGATTTTCCCCTCAAGATAAATACATTTTACAATATCCATGTGATTATAAAAAGTGTTTAGTTTGCTGTATAAATATTTTCTCCGTTGTCCGTCTAAAAAAGAGTTAATATTTTTTTTTTTGAATATCTCTGTTTGAATTTTGAATACATATAGACAGTATACAGATGAAATACAGTTCAGTTTGTTATGGATTTTGCTGGAAATTATCTTTTTATCTGTGCTTTATAAAAATAGGAAAATAGAAAACCATTCAAATCAATTCTGTCAGTATCAGACGTATGGTATGTATGATATGTAAGTAGTTTGTTGAAACTGTACGTGCCGTGCTTAATATTCTTTGTTTTTGTTTTCTTCTACTGGTAAACCGATTCTTGTTTTTGACCCGCTGTCATTTATATTTTGTATAATGTTGTTTTTTTTCAAAGTTATTTCATAGTCACAGCTCAAATAACACAAGCATGCTCATTTCTGTATCATGATGGTTTATTAGGATTAGGAAAATAAAAATATACTGACATTAAATATCAAATAGTAGTAGTAGTAGTAGTAGATATTATGAGATCCTATGACTGGTCTAGTAAATAATTCCGTGTCATGTCATTATTTTACTAATATCATCAAATGATTGGTGACATAAAGACAGAAAATACAAAGAAACAACTGATGGCTTGCCCTTTGTCAATGTGTATAATATATAATATGTATACATGTCTGTTTATTAGTTTACATCTATAGTTTTGGTATACGGTACGGAATGAGGGATTTTAGACGTCATCAGTTTAGGAAGTAAATTAGATGTCCGAAATTCTTATGTTATTAATACACTGGACTCCGGTTATAGTGAACTCTGAAGGGGTTACTTTCACTTTTTTGTCTTCAAAGATTTATGAATTTTCTTTTTAAAATTCAATTTAAAACTAAATTTGATGAACACAATTCAAATTTTATTAAAATTCAACAATCAGAAGTATGGGAACCGTATAGGCGACTCCGGATATAGTGAACGGAAGTTTACTATAAGCGGGTTCACTATAGCGAGAGTTCAGTGTATATACGCTACACCATGTCTGTTTCGTCTACTAATGGCGCCGCTGGGAAACAGTGAAAGTAATGTTTTTAGCAATATTCTCAGACAAATCATTCAGTTCCTTTCTTTCATTCTTTCTTTCTTTCTTGTTCTTGGTATATTGAGCATGCAGTCCAAATACATAAACCACAATATTGCTATTCCTATTTTATGTATGGTTATATATATATATATTATGTACACGCCAAGGTTTGTTTTTGTAGTTGTGTAAGGCTTAGGGCTGTCTTCCAGACATTTCGGTTATATGTACATAGCCACATATATTATGTACGAATTATATATATATATGTAGGAGTTCATAATACGTTGATAGTATAAAAAGTACAAAATCCGACCACTAGTTTATAATGTTACGTATACACTTTCTGGAATATGTATTCAGTTAGATTCTGGTATGTATGTATACTTATGCATAAATTACGAATATGTGGTTTAGAAAGGAATACGACTTGGCCTTTTATTCTATTGTATAATACAATTGTTAAAAGGATCAATTGAGAGTGTTTAATGATTCTATACACAAAGACCGTAGACTACCCTGCACATTGTGTGTTTTGTTTTAGTATGGCGTTCTTGTGGTCAATGTGTGTAGTCAGTGGATGCTTAGAACGATCTACAATATCGATTATTTTCTACGCATAGCACACACACTTTTAGGTCTATGCACCTACGTATGTATGTGTGCACGTGTTTCTTGTGCCATTATTCGGTCTCTAGTCCTATAGGAATCTTTTTTTTTAATCTTAAAAATACGCTCGTACTCTGAAGCATCACTGAAAAGTCTCGGGTTTTATGTGTGCGTGATGTGTGGATATCAGTAAATGGCTGCAGCATAATCTAGATAGATAGAAAAGAAGACGGAAAAGTTTTTTTCCCAAAAAATAAATAAATATTAAACCTATTTACACATATACACACAAAACATAAATATCAAATGAATTGGTTCAAATTTTCTAATTTACAGTTTGAAAAAACTACAAAATTCTATATGTGTGCATGTTTTTGCTTTATGAGAAAGGCATGAAAGTTCAATTATCATTGATCATTCGAAATCAGTCAAGAACTTTCCCAATGACTAGAAATTATTTTGTAATGGAATTATATA
>JAQGBH010007500.1:0-10902 GCA_034698265.1 Sminthurinus aureus | reverse complement strand
AATTTTTTGATGGGCTTCTACAGGCTTCAGAAGCTTGTGTGATTTTTTTCAGATTTTTCCTAAGCCCAAAACGGCCGAGGCGAGTTTTTCGTCCAAAAATTTTAGAGCCAAAAATTTCCAGTGTGATCACACCTTAAAACAGAATACTTTATTTATTTCTCTATCATCTAACTACTGGTATTTTTCCTAAAATTGAATTACTGCAGACTGCATACTGACTACTGAATAGGAATGAAAATGAAGGGTCAGGAAATCGACATCTGGCTCACTATATGCTTAATGCTCAATCCTCACTTATTCCAATTCAGGATTCACAAGTTCATGTCTGGAAATAATCGGAGAGCCCAATCATTATTTATTATGATGACGATCACTCTATGCATCTGTCATCTGTCTACTTGACTCTCATGCACTTGTGTAGATTGAAGATTGAAGACATGTCAAAAATATGTAAAATACAAACTACAAAACGACCATCGCGGTCTTGATTGTTTACTGTTTACTCAGAGTGCGTTTTACAACAAAAAACATGACCACAGAATAGAGCAGAACACATAAAAGTAGTAAACCAAGAAAAGGAGAATGAAAACGGCAGTATACTTATGTACCAAAGTAAAGTGAATAACAAGTATAGTAAGGAATGGAAAAGCTATTTGTACATGCATAGGCTAGGCTCTTTCCTTCCTTTTTAAATTTCCTCTAGTTCCTAAATTGCTCAGTTTCCAACTTCCAACTTCCAACCATACATATACCATATACAACACCATCTAACATATTTCCTCCCTCTCTCATTCAATATGACGAACGGCGAACGACGAGCAAGTGTGAGCGTGGACAGAATAACTCTATAAGTCTGAATTCATTTATATTTTTTCGACAAGGGTGTGATTCATCCATTCCGGCGGTGCTCTTTCTAAAATTATATACTGTATCTCTATGTATCACGTTCTTGATATTGTACGACTTAAAACTACTAGTATGTAATATTGTGCATTGTGCACGAGTTTTGAGGGAAAAAAAGTGACAATGACGGTTCTCGGTTGCAACGTACTCTGGAATTTCGAATCTCGAATACATGTATTTCTCTTATCTAGTTCTCTTCTTGTCGCCAATCTTATTCAAAACCTCATGTCATGTCCACACTCCACACTCTACACTCTGCACAGTTAAAAATCATAAAATGTATCCGTGTATCACACGAGTGTAAATTGTAATTATAAACATAATACAATTATAATATATAATATTATTAAGCATGAGGAAAACATGAAGTGCACAAGTGAATAAGAGTGTAGATGTGCCTCAGAGGGGAGTTGAAATTGAGGAGGATTTTGACAAGGAAATGGGCGATCGTTCTATTAAAATATTTACTTTACTTTGACTCCAATTTTCGCTTTACTCTCTACTGCTACATAATATATATGTAGCTTTTAGCTCTAGGTCTTTTTCAGTTTTCAGTTAGTTAGCTAGCGTCTAGCGTCTAGTGTCATACTTGGAATAAAATGAGAATAAGAAGTAGTATTTTGAAGCTTGAAATTCCTATGTCGTAGATTATAGTGTCGGAAGTAGATTCACTCAGTCATCCATTTATATATATATGTATATCACTGCCGACTATTTACTACTTACTATACACAAAAGAATTCACGCAGATTATTACAATTTTCCAGGGTAAAGCACATAGCATCAAGCAGCGATGCGACGTTTTATACATTATACATGATCAACAACATAATACGTATATATTGTGTATGTATTTCTGTATTCTGTACATTACAACAAACAACAATATAGAATATAAAATACAACAAACATCCGCCTTTAATGTTAGCAGTGTAGCCTTTAAATCTATTTCTTGTCATGTTCAATGTTCAATGTTCGATGTGGCAGCTTCAAGCACGGCTTTTTCCTTTCCCCTCTGATGTATGGTATGAGAAATGTTCTGGTTCTGGTTTGCTCATGTTTTTGCTATAACTGCTAATGTGATGTATACCAGTGAGTAGTATGTTGAACATTGTACGTTGTATGTTGTACGCACATTGAAACTACATGTATGGTGTATGGTGTATGGGCTATGTTCTATGGAGTGAGCAGTAAAGAGTAAACGCTTCAAGAACTCCAATTCCGATTAAGTAACCATACCATTACATTACATTCCAGCCATAACCTGACTTCTAACAGCCATCGTCCACGAAAGACAATTTTTCTCGCCAAATTCCATTTCCCTCTTCCCTCTTTCTTCTTTTCTCTCCACTTTATCATTTATGACTATGGCATTCTCGTACATTATACATTATATTAAGTTGTCTACCATCTATTTTATCAGTGTATGATGGTAACGGTGATGATGATGATGATGTGTATGGTGTATGCGCTTGTTTATTTCGGCTCGAGCATTTTTTCTTCCTCTCAATTTTTTTCCTTAGCATTTATCAGTGATCGCTCAATGAAAAGACTTGAGTATTGCCTCAAACTCATTAGAATTATGTAATACATTCTAGATCTTAGGTCTACATCTATAAACTTTATTCTATGTTTTACATTCTATAGAGTTCATGTAGACATCAGAATAAAAATGTATTACTTGAGTTCATTTTGTGTTTCATGTTTTATGCCTAAGCTTGATGTGCGTGAGTGTATTACACGATATAAGTACCATGTACATTTTTGCAGTCTCGGTGCACTGTGCACTCTGAATTCTTCCTAAAAAGTGAGAATAGTCATCCAAGCAAATCAAAAATTTGCCATCAACAACCAAATTATTGCCACTTTTGTTCTCCTGTAAACTTTGTGAATTGTGTATTGTGTACCATAGAACATGAAACACAGAAATTATAATGGTTATTCAGTCATAAATGTATTTTTTTTTACTTTGTAGCTACTTTCAATTTTCAATGTTTTGTTTCATAGGTAATCCAATCATGTGAGCAGTACAGGAGTGAAAATACTTGTGTAGCGAAAAATGTATCTATGGAGAATGTTTAGGTGACAATAGTGTAGTGTTAAAAATCCAGTTCTAGGCATGTTTAGCACAAAACTATGGTAGCATTACCAATTACCATGCTAAAATTCCTAAATGCGTCGTAATACCCTGAACCTTTTGAACATATTTGGAATTTGGAATTTGGTGGTGGTTGATGGTTGATGGCAAACGGTGGCCGTGGCCGTCACATGGAGCATCGAATCGAGCATGGAGCTCATAATCGCACACATAAAGTTTAATTAGATTCTCCTTAATTTCATTTATAGCCCGCATCCATTCTAAATTCTACATGGATATTTTTTGGCTCTCGGCAGGGCATGTTATGGCCATGGGTCGACTTACGACTTACAATTTACCTAAAATTGCAAATGACAGAGACAACTGGCACTGTAAACATTGTACGTTGTGAGTTGTGAGCTGTAGGTAGAAGTATTTGTCTATACTTAATTTTATACAAACGTATTTACGTAAACAAAAGACCATGAATTTGCTCATGCATCCATAAAAGATAGTAAGTACAGGTTCAGCTATTTATATCATGATGATTTTATATTTTATATATTTTATAATATAGATGTGAAGTTCCTGGTTCCCTGGACCTTCCATTTCACTAAGCCACACAACACAAAACACACAAGTCTCCAACAAGCCACCACCACAAGTTACAGTTGAATGATGGAAAGTCAACCAAAGTTGTGTGTCTGTATTTTCGTATTTTGTACTAGATAATAGACACTAGATACATAATATATACTAAATGGAAATAGTTGATGTATATTGTATAATATTATATATTATAGTTCATAGTATACTGTACAATGTGCAATGAATCGTATGAGCGCAAAGCTCTCGGAGGAAGGGCGGTCTAAGCCCTAACACTATGAAACTTCATCACATTCTATTACATACAGCCGACAAGTCTTTGTAGAACTATTATGACAAAGTCGGAGCGAGGAAACGATGAAATAAAATGAATCAAGTGATTCTTGTAATTATTATGTAGACTGTAGGCTGCCACTAGCGACTAGATTCTAGATTCTATGTTTTGTATTCTGTGCACTTGCACCGTATATTGCATCTGTATATAAAGAAAATACATCGGCACATTTATAGCTCGAATTCCAAGCTCGAGGATTTCTCTACCATGAGTGAGTGTATGTGACGTTTATTCTCTTCCAATTTTAATCATCTCTCTTCATGCTGATTGTCATTTGAGATGAGATGAATCATTACACATAATGATTCATCTCCACACAAATAACATCGTAGCAGGAGTCATAATAATAGTAACATTCCCAGTGGAGATTGGAGCTCGAAATGAAATTTCAAACACTTGTAAATTGCATACCTATCAATATCATTATCAATATGTAATTTATATTACATATTGCATATTACACATCAGTTTACATTTCGATTTTCCACGATGAAAAGTAATATATTATGTGTGTAAAGAGTAACGAGCAATATCAAAAGATGAAGATATTTCGATATTAAAATCTGACTGCTGACGGGGAAAAGACTTGACATTTTCTAAACTGTATAATGTATTGAATATTTAGTGCAAAATCTATACTCTATACTTTATACTCTACCATGGATAAAGATGAAAGAAGCCGAGGTTAATAGATTGACCCGTTTTTACTCACAAATTTTTGGTATAATTTTGAAAACTCCCCACTTGCAAAAACCTTGGGGTGGTGAAAATATTAAAATTTATGGAGAGAGAATTGTGAAAAAGTTATTACTTTGTTTTTAAATCAAACTTTCCCATTTCCAATTCGCTTCACGAGTTGGATAATTTCAACAATGAGTTATACTGCATGGCCAAAATGAAGGAAACTAAACTGTGTGTAAAAACAAAGAAAAAAAAGAGAAAGCTAAGGCTATAATATAGAGTTTGGTGGAGAAGTATTGTTGGAATTTTGTGATGGAAAAATACATGTTTCAAAATTAAAATGTGAAAGTTTTCCTGTATGTCTAGTGTCTACCTGTGAGCTGTGGGATGGAGATCTGAAACTGACGACTTGCTGATGAAAGTTTTCAACTTACTTAGTTTTGACGACTGTTGTTGTTTTCAGCTTCAGCTCCAGCTCCAGAGTTTGAACTGGAAGCTGGAAGCTGATGGAAGAGAGAGACGGAGAAATGAAATTGGAATTTTTAAAAGTTACGTTAAGTTACGTATTCCATGGATAGAGAATGTCAGGAGAGAGGAAGTTAAAGCTTGAAAATCTGAAAGTTGACGAGGAAATTTCTCGAGTTTTCCGGCTCCAGCTTTCTCTGCTCAGGTTACTTTGTCTCTTTTACTGTTGCAAATGCAGAGGGCAGAGTGCAGATTCTATGGTCTAAATGGAAAACATGTCTACTTTGTAGATTAAATGCAAAATTTCTGTAGCAAAAAAGTCCAACTCTTTTAATACTCCTCAGCTATAACCTCTAACGTAAAATATAACGGCTATATGGTATGACATACAAACAAAAGTTTATACATTACTTGGGATCATATAATAATAGAATATTTTTCCATTTCATTCTCATCCTTTATTTTTGTTCCAGCTCAAACAGGAACCAAACTTCCGAAAAAGCGTCCCTCCTCTGGCTGACGAGACGTTAAGTGTGGAGCATGGAGCATGGAATAGGAATATGGTAAACGTTAACGTAAACCTGGAAATTTATGACATGCTTTGAGCTTTGACTTTATTCAAAACTTTACTCCGTCTATGACATCCATGAAAAAGTCAAGTAGCTAGATGCTAGAATGTAGAACCTAAAATATAGAATGTAGATTAGACCTAAAAGTGTGCGTCTGCTAAATTCCGTGAAAATTGAAAATTCCGTATTCCGTATTCCATGGATGAAGGAATTAAACAAGATTTCTTCTACAGCTTCTTTTCTAATTCTTTCCCATTATAAAAGTTTCAAGTTTGCTAAACCCTGGATCTTTTCTTAATAACTCCATTATCCATAATATCCATTTCAAATTTTAAAAACGTTTCATCTTTCACCATGAACCATGAGCATGATCGATATGATACTTTTGGTCCTGGGTTTTAGTTTCTATCGTAGACTGTAGAATTGACAATCTAGAGTCTAGAATCTAGAGAGAATTTTCTCGTTACAATTTTTCTCTTGGACTAAAAACTACTGAAACTTTGACCCCTCCTTTATAATATTATTAAGATTGATCAAATATCAAGACGAATTTCATTCATACATTATTCAAACTAAGCTGAGAAGACCAGAAGCAGGAGCGAGCAGCCAGGATGCTGTAAATTTGACGTAACCTCATTTCTTCCTCTTTTACACCTCAATGAAACTGATGATATGCATCTTTACATAGTAACAAATAAGGTACGTGGTTTATTCATGCACAATTTGTATAGTGTATATAATGTATATTTTATCAGGAGGGAAAGGATCTGATTTAATTTATTATCCGTATACAGGTATTATGTATTATGTTTAAGCTATAAAACAATTTCCTGGTTGTAATTAAATTTCAAGGTAGGTAGTTTTTAGACACAGCTGACTATATTGAATTCTACCTATCGTATTACTAAAAGTATCTATGCCGTAGAATGTAGAATGTAAAATTTAGAGACAACTTCTGTCTTCTGCAGGTGTAGTTCGTTGTTTTCATAGTATTATGATATGGAATAGTACACACATATTATAGTGATTCTAAATCCTAAACTTAATTATACTGGATGGAGAAAAGTCTAAGAAATTTTTTAAGCTCTAATTTTATAGTTTACTATTTAATAAATGCAGCTTTTGGCTTTTAATGGTTTCCTTTGTCAGCAGTCAACATCTGTACTCGACGTAGACAGTGTATAAAATCTGATATACTGTAAATTGCACATTGTACATTTTATATGAGATTACTACACACTAATAATTGAGAACCATGAAATTGTAATTAGGAGCTCATTTGCTCCTTTACAAATTAAATTAACGTTCCGTTTATTACATGGTGAATGGAGAGTCAATTATTTTCCCTATGAATTTTGTGATACTTTTATGTTCAGTGAAACAACGAAAATTAGAAATTAGAAAAGCTATACTTAAGTGTTAACAAAATGTATGAAAATGTAATAATGAAATCAATGCACAAATTACGATTTCAAAGTCAATTGTTCTGCGGAGTTAAAATTTTGCCTCTCATTATTTTACGGTGTACAAAAACTCAATGTACAGCTTACATAAGGTATAGCATAGAACAATTGAAGAATACCCCGGAAAATTTTTGTCACAATAACTATAAGTTTCGTTGAAACATTTTGAAGTGAGCTCAAAGCCCAATGCTCAACATTCAACATATCCGACAACAGCAAAAGTTTTCTCCTGTACACAATACGCAATTTCACGGCACTAAAATGAAACGTATCATTTGATCCTCATTAGACAATGTTTAATGTTGATAGTTGATCTTTGATCGTTGGTCATAATGATGAGGATGCGGATAATGATGATGGACCTTGTCGTGATGCAGGGCAAAAAACAATAAATTGATTAAACTATATTTACTTGTCATTTTATACCGTGTGCATTGTAAACTGTACAGAGCAAGCATAATATGTAGGAATATCATGAAAAATGACAAGAGGAGGAACAGGAAGAGCAGGAAGAAAACGAGGAAAGAATTTGTAGAAGAAAGGAGGAAAAGTGAAAGTTTGTCGTTCGTCATTTCGTCTCCTGTCTCGACGCTCGTCTCTCGTCTATACCCAATTTATACATAATACAATACTCCAAGAAAGGGAAATTTGCCATTCTTTCCATGTTTTCTCATTCTTCTTGTAACTTGTACTTTATTTTTTCTCCTTATTTGTCAAAAGAATGGGAAAAGGAGAGGAAACTTATACTTATTTTTATTATTTCTATCTATGTCCCATAGTTTTCAGTTCTTAGTTCTCCTCGCACGGCACCGTACACCATAGCTACATCGTGTTATTCCTCGGTTTACTACTACTATTAACAGTACAGCAAACAACTTCCACATCCTCGACACTTAGATGATTTCTCCAGAATATAGAATGTAGAATCTAGAATCTGGAATCCACAGACTCTAGAGTCTAGACTCAAGGCCCTTGATAGTAGAGAAAAATAGACAAATAGAGAAAAACATGGCATTTTCAAGAAGTATCGTCATCTCACCATTCAACGTTCACCATTCACCATCTCACGTGATGTTCTCGCTCTGCCTGCTTTCTCTGCCTACGTATTTCCTTCCTTCCTTTTCTCCTCACACAGAAACACTCACAAACACACACTTTCTTTGCTTTGGTAGCTTCTTTCTCCTTCTGTTGCCGCCAAAGTAAACTAAACAGAGAAGAGAAAGACAACTCCTCATTCCTCGTATACACTATACGCTGTATACTGTATACACCCTACAAACTTGGATATAAAATAACAAAGCTCGAGGTTTTTTCCTTCCCATTCTGTATATAATGTACAATGTACACTGTACAATGTAGACTATAGACTGCCTCAAAATATTGCAGAAGAAAAATAACAAGAAAGAGAGCAAGTCAGTCGGTGCACGGGGATTGAGAATTGAGAATTGAGACAAGGCAAGACAAGGACAAGGACGACCTAGGGCACACACACAGAGTTGTGTACAAAACGGTACGTGACGACAATAACGATAAATTCTGGTCTCAAACTTGTAGACGGAAGATTCTTTTACATTTCATTCTATACTCTACATTCTACGCTGTTTCACTGCGGCTGTGGATGTGGATTTTGGAGAGCTGGAGAGAGACAGAACACAGAATACGGAAAACAGAATGGCCACTAAAAAAACTCTGGAAAAATTTCAACACTAAACTTTAGTTTCTACTTTCTACACTTTTCTGTACTACATATTTTTTTCTTCCTGCTCGATTTACACTCGGATTCGTATGCAGTTTTGAGTTTAGAGTTTGGAGTTTTGAGCTTTAAACAATGTGCGCTATACTTTTTGTGTACAATTTACAAACTGCAAATTCTCGTTACACTCTGTTGTTATTTCACTCTCATCACTCTACTACGTTTCATCCTCGCTGACTATAGCTACAGTCTACAGCCATCACAATAATTTATCAAATGTTTCAGTAGAAAAGGGAAAGCAATTTAAACATCATGTTATGATGAAAACGAACACGAGATAAAACATTTTGTTCTCATCTATATTTTGTATTCACCATTGTTGTTGGTTGGATGTTGAGGGGAGAACAGACGTTTTTATTTTTTCCGCAATTTTCCATTTTATGCTGAGCATTGAGCATTGAACATTGAGCAGCGCAGATGACAGAACAAGAACAAGTAATAACAAGTAAAGACGGAGGAAGGAGTAATGAAAAGGAGTAAGATCAAAGAAATTACTATGGAAAAATAATTCATTTCCTTTTCCTTCCTCTTCCCATCTCCCCATCTTCTCAGCTCAGTTCATAAACAGTGAACAATACACACTCAAAGCTTGAAACAGCATATAAAATATAGGTAGAGCATTTTGGATCTAGAATCTTGAATCTAGAACCTCGAATATCCAGAACCTCGTGATTCATGATTCGAGCTTCAAGATTGAACTTTTGAAGTACAAATAGTAAATACACAACATTTATTTGTTTTGGTTCAGAAAAAAAACTGACATTTAGAACTTGGAACTAAAAGGATAGCCAGAGGGAATGGTACAAACATTTATATGTAAAATTTTCTACTTTTTTCATTTTCAGTTTCATTTTCTACGTTTTCCCCGCTTTTTTGGCACTGTCCAAGTGAAAATGGCTATTAAAAATATACAAATATACAAAAGTATCATGTAAATTTGTCTACATGTTGTACATGCTACATGCTAAAACTTAATCATGCAGAATGGAGACTGGAGAATGCAGAACCAAGAACTTTTGTAAAACATTCAAGCAATTTTAATAGACTCATATACATTTCCCATGTACAGTGTAGAATGTACATTGTACAAGCAAGAAAACGGAGAGAACGGGAGATGAAAAAAGTCAAGTAGTACAAACTGTGAACATGGGAAACTCGTCTCTTTACTCTCGAAATTTTTCTTTTCATGTCCAGTAATGAGTTGCAAATATAAAAGAGGGAGAATGATAATGAGTGAGTCCGCTCATTAGCCTTTTGATACTCGAGACACGAGACTCGTAACGAGAGACCAGAGAACTCGAGACTACAGGCGCAAGAGCACAGAGACATACTAGTATTATACAATGTTGTAGATGTAGGATATGTACATTTATTTGACTTTAGAGTCTGCGAGACTTAAAAGGGATCCTGAATCGTAATACCAAAGTCAAATATTAGAAAAAGACGATTACTGTGACGGTGGACGTACATACACCAACTCGAAAAGGAAAAAGAAAGCATATAAAAACATAAAAGGAATCTTCTACATAGTACATAGTATTTTGTACATGGAAGGATTTGAACTGTAAGCCGATCACAGATCACAGATCACCGATCCCCGATCACTGACGTACCATTTAGACACTGTTTGCACACTTGTTCTCTTACGTCTTACATATACGAGAAAACCTTAAAATCACTGTCCAAACTTTCCAACTACTAACGACTGCCGACCTTTAGCCTCGATTGACGGTTGACTATTTTAACTCGGTTTCTGGAACATCAACAATCAATACATAAGCGATTTTTTTGCTACGCTTTATGATAGATGTGCAAGAAATGTTTTTTAAAAAATATTTTAATAATTGACTGTGAATGGAAACTGAAAAAGATGATTTATTTCATGTGGGTGACACTTGACCGAAAAGTTGGTTATTGATAATCGATTCTATCCTATCAATTTTATTATCATTATTAATTTTAACCGTGTTCAGCGGTGGAAAACCGTCTTTTGAACGGATGACTTTTGTCAAACCCATTTTTAACACGTAAATAAAGTGAATAAATAAATA
>JAQGBH010007499.1:0-10903 GCA_034698265.1 Sminthurinus aureus | reverse complement strand
CTAACTCATGGTATTTTCTAACTCATTGAAAAAACCCGCATTCTAACTCCGTGCATTCGAACTTGGGACGTGACTTCAATTATTATGTGTGCATTATTATCCTTTATCCAGTATTGTATTAACTAGACACTAGACATACCACCATGTACATTGTACATTGTACATTTTTTACAGAATACTACATTAAAACTCGTAGAGCTTTGAATCGAGCCTCGAGCCTCGAGTATTGTGTATCGTACATGAACACAAAAATTAAACATTTAAAGGTACTGTTTTTCAGTTATTACCCGTTAACTTTTACCATTTACTAGTTATGCATGCAGTGTATAATGTAGAACGACAAAAATATTCCTAACACATTTATTGTACGCACGTATATAATGCATATTGTATATGTTGGGTAATATGAAATAAGCTAGTTTATGCGTATTTACATAGAAAGGGATAACTATGGCAGACAAATTGGATTCAAATTACTTGGCACCCTGTTCATTGATTCCATTATTTGATTTGCTTCTTCATACACCTTTTTTCATTGATGAATACTGAGTTGTGTTGAATGTGGAAGAGAAGTTCAAGAGTCACTCTGCCAATTTTACTCTACACTCTACACTCTACACTGTATACCCATAACCCAGAAGTAGTCATCAAATCAAAGAAACTTCTGTAGTCAGCGGAGAGGAAAAGGAAAAAAGGAGGAATGTTTTGTACATATTTTGCTATGTACAATATTGAATATGTTCCGCACACTTTGTACTTTATCTTCCTCATTCCTCATAAAACCTGTGATGATGATGACAGTGGTGCTAGTGGTGGTGAAAGAAATATCAAAATGTTTGTAGGTATTAAGCATAAGGACGTGCTTTGAAGTTTTGGGTTGAAAGCAAATTTTTATACCTTGTATTAGGCTTTGGAGGTACTTTGTACATTGTACATATTATATATAGCACAGAAAAGAGAAGAGAGAACATAAAGCAATACTTTTCTACTTTTTACCATCTAGAATCTAGAGTTTCACATCGGAGGAAAGGGAGAAAAAGAAAAGTAAATAGAGGATATAGATATATCTATAGATGAAGAGAGAGGAGAGTTGATAGTTACTTTCCCTAGTTTCTTTGGTTCTTCTCTCCCCGACGCCCGTTTTTGTCCACGATTGCTCTTCCATTAATTCAGATTCAGAGTTGAATGCATTCATCCACATCTGTGTATCAAAAGGCTTCAATCTATATAAAAACGCTTACTGTATCTCTCTCCTCAGTCTTTCTCTTTCTCTTTCTATTTGTATCTATCTAGTATCTAGAATCTAGAATTTAGCTATCTTTTCATCGACGCTTACAGTTCATCAATCTGAAAGAGTAGTAAAAAGTACAGGGAACGTATCTAGTGTCTACATATTATATAAGTAGATATATGTACCATGGATAATGTAGACATATTCATGATAGTAGATAGTAATATGATGACTACATGGCTTTTTGATATTGGCTTATGATTTACGGTTTTACGAGCATGGAGCATGGAGCATGGTTTACAATAGCATTATATAAATGCCTGCTTACAATCCTCATTTCCTCAGTCATTTCAGACGTATAAGCATACTTATGGCTATAATCTACAGAAACGAATGATGGATCTTACAGTGTGATGTATTTCTGTAGTCTGTATTACTTTTATGCCAGTTACCAGTTTACAGTTTATAGATATATAGGTGGTTGAGAAAAATCCACAAAGCCAACAGCAGCAGCTCAGATACATATGTATACGTGGAAATAGTTGGATAGGAAATTTGGATTTAGATTCAAATTCGCATTTTCCTTTTAACTCAGCTTTACTTTTTTTTCTCGCTCACTTTCTCATCCTCTAATAGTAAATGGTGAATTTCATCTTTTTTCTCCTTCTTTTCCTCTAGACTCTAGACTCTAGACTCTAGACTCTAGAGCATGAATAATTGAGAGAGAAATCGGAAATCGGAGATTCTGCCAGCCAAGTTGGAACTAATAAACCAAATCGAAAAAAGTTGAACCATCAATCCCGTTGAACGCTCAACGCTCACCAGTGTTTGGTGTGCAATTTTATTAGCTGTCGAGACTCAAGAGTCGAGAATTAAATTGGCTAAAACTTTTATTCAAAAAAAAATCGGAATAGTTTTTTTTTACTCGTTCTTCTTACTTTATACTTTATGTCATGTGCATATATTTAGTCAGAAGTCAGAAATGTACAATTTTCTAATTTTCTTGAACGTTCAGGTTGATCTTTCACATTTCTATTGTCAATTGTCAACAAGAAAGATGAAAGACGTACTAGCTTCTAGATTCTAGATTCTAGATTCTAGACTGAATTTCGTAAGCGTACTCGTTATTTGTCATCAAGCCAAGTGCTTGTTACTTGTTACGTACAGCGAATTGAAAGCTTCTTCTTATCCCGTACCCTTGCCGTGACTTTCTACCGGACTGTGAACTGAGCATTAAAAATGAAAATTCGGAACTAAGAGCCAACTAACTTTTTAAACAAATTTCTTCATGACGAATAAAGAGAATGAAGATGATTTAACGATAATAATTTTACTAGTGTCTTTGATCTTTGATGTTTTGATATTTGATATTAATTTGTCCATTTGTCCATTTCTCTGTTGTAGACTTGGCTTAGTGTCTCCACTCGCATTTTCCCCTCAACATTCGGCCGCAATCCTCAGTCTTTATGGTGCAACGGATTTTCAGCGTTCAGCTGCCTGTTGGTACCCGTGGTCAAGTCTGACGCAACCTTTAAGCTTGTCACATCCAAATAATTTATCCCGTTCTCCGCCTCAAGCTCATCAAGGAAGTCATCATCATCGACCATTAGGTAATAAGTCATAACCAATTAGGAAATTACTTTTCCGTTTTATATAATTTATAATTCTAATCTAATCTCACGATAATTACTGAAAATGGACAACAAATCCATCAAAGTGATTCCTCATTCATTATTCATTGCTATTGGTTTTTAATTTGTTTTAATCTGTACAATGTTTTTGGCTATTTATGTACGATGATCAATGCAGTGCGGCAGGAACAGAAATCCCCAAATGAGACTGTTGTGAGTGACTGTTGTTCGACGACGGACAGCCGTCCCAATTCCAGAGGTAGTTCACTGGACATTAGACTGGGTCAAAATAGTAGCAAGACGACATCCCGAGATGTGGACAGTGATGTTGAGGGTATCAATGAATATGAGTGTGAGGTGCAAAAAAATGGTTCTGGCACTTCTTCCACCAGTATTGCAACTAGTACATCACCCGGAAATAATGGAACCGGGGGTAGTAATAATAATAATAATCATAATATTAATAATAATAACAACAACAACAGTAGTAGTAAATCCACACTGGCGGCGGCATCCCATTCTCCGTGCAGTAATAGTAATAATAATAATAATAATAGCAATCTCAACGGAGGTGGAAGTAAAAGGAAGAAGAAAACACGTACCGTCTTCTCACGTAGTCAAGTTTTTCAGCTCGAGTCAACTTTCGATGTCAAACGCTATTTATCAAGTTCTGAGAGAGCCGGTCTCGCTGCCAGTCTTCATCTCACAGAAACTCAGGTCAGGGCCAAACCAAGTATTTTTTAAACTTCTATTCGCTTTCCCTCTCTTGCTTGTCTTGTCCTATTGTCCTAACATTTAACATTTAACATTTGATCGTTAAATCTTCTTTACACTTTTCTTCACTTGCTACATGATTACACTTGTTCCTCTAACACGTATTTTCTATTTTATCAAGCAGATCATTGATACATGATTCTATCAATTTAAAATCCAAGCCAGTAAAATTGACCTTTTTACAATACATGCTCTTTTATTTATTATTTTTGTAAAGTTAATACGAGTAGACATGTTTATTTACAAAAGGACGAAAATCCCAATTCCCAACTTATTGCCTTTGTCTCAAAATTAGTCTGCCGTCTAGTCTACTCAATATAAATCTGGGCATATCTCACTTTTGTCATCATGTGCAATGTACAATGTACACTGTACGCATTGTACACATTGTACACTTATCAACCTGTTTCATCTTATCGTACTTAGGATCTCTTTGGGTACTGTGTACTTTTTGTACTGTACATTTTCACCCCAATGGACAATGGAGAATTTATTTAAGCAGAAAAGAGTTTTCCTTTACTTATTTAGTCGCTTGTGCCTTTTCCCTTGTGCTCATGTAAAGCATGTGTATTGTGTGTTGTGTATGTCTACACATAATTTGTCAACAGTTAATGTTTTATTGGACTCAACTCATCCCATGTTTTTGTTTACATTTTACATATTGCACTTGGAATTGGAATTGGATTTTGCTGCTTTGGATTTTCCCATTCCGCAGGTCAAAATATGGTAAGAAAGTTGAAAAATTCAGTGGCTCATCTACATTTTTTCCTAATTTAAAATTTCCTTGTTTGATGTGAAATTATAATGAAAGATCATGTTTTAAATATTCATAATAATTGTACTTCGTACACTGTATACGCACACTGTACAGCTTCATGATTTGTAATTAAATTGTTTTTCTCTTTTATCTTTTGCTAAATCAGGTTTCAAAATAGACGTAATAAATGGAAACGCCAGTTAGCAGCAGAACTAGAAGCAGGTGAGACAATTATAATACTTAAGACTTGAAATCTAGCGCGATATAAAAGTTTAAAAAATGTGTGTGCAGTGTGAACTACAATGCATACTGAAACACCATCAACTCGAATCTCGAATATAAATAGTAGAAAGGTACTTTTGAAGAATGTACATGATCAATAATGTTATGTGCGTGTCTTGTGTTGTGTATTCTTTAGCAAATATGGCGCATGCAGCACAGCGGTTAGTCAGAGTCCCCATTCTCTACCATGAGGCCCATTCAGCTCACCAAGACTCGGCAAATGCGTCCCATCAAAGCACACCCCATCAAAATTTAGCAGCCTATAATAATTTACCCTACTATCAACAGTTTGGGACAACAACCACAACCTCATCTGCAACCCAGCCCAGACCTTCAACACAACAGCTCTCTTCCTTAGTTTGAAATTTGAAATCCTTTGTTTCCTATTTATTTATTTATTTATTTGTAGTACTTACAATATCGTGTATATTGTTCCATTTTACATGTGAAAATCAGTATTAATTCATACCAGTTACCAGTATTATGAATTGCGACATTTTTTAATAAGTTTTACATACAAACTTCAAGCGACATACGTATTCATTCATTTTACATATTCTAGATCTTAAAATTTAAAACTACGGTTACCTAGATTCTAGAATCTAGAATCTAGAAAGGGAATTTACAAAATTTCACATACTTTTGTCATTACATTACATTAGAAACATTTTAGCCACTCTTCTATTTACAACTATAAGAAGTATTATTTGTATGTAACTACAAGAATAAGATATATCATATTATGTGAAAATATAACTATACAAAACTACACTATGCTACACTAATGATAAGTGAACTATACTGAATGACTAAAGTAATCATGTTAGACTAGATAAGATCTCTCATACATAAAATAATATTATATTATATAAGTTTTAAGTTTAGTGAATGTATAAAATGCTTGTACATTGTACACTGTATACAATACACAATGATATTTATTGTAATACATTATATTAGTCGCTCTTATATTACATGAACTATGAATTATAAATCATATCCATATTAAAAGTAAATATAAAAATATATAAAATATAAAGCATCCAATTTTTTGTGTGTGTATCCGAGTATTATTAATTTATTATTAATTTATCTTTAAATCATAAAAATGTACTACATAAAACGTAAATGAATAAAAATACACACTCAAATGAATGTCGTGGAATTTTGATTATTTATTCTTCATGATGAAGAGACGTGTTGTTTAATGCATTTTACTAGGATTCGTACAAAATTTGTACATAATATATAATAAAGTTCACGACTAATTCATTTTATCAAAGCAAAGTCAATTTTAAGTTTATGGTTTCAAATACCATAAAACTTAGATCATATTCTTTAAGCTTCAAGCTGATTACTTTTGCAATTTACAGTACAAAATACAAATCACAAAGCTATATCCAAAGATTTTTTATTCTGGAATCGAGAGCATAGCACGAGTTACAGCTGAGACTGAGACAAAAGGAGTAATTATCTTGTTACTACCTACTTCCTTTACCACAACCAAAACCGAAAACGAAACGTAGGCAGTAGGTTTTAGGTAGAAGAAGAAAACTCTAAAAGAACAGAGTGAAAGAGAGGGGGCGGTAACTGGTAACTTAATAAACGCCGTCCTCATTAATTAAACATGTCATTTGAATGTCATGTGATAATTAGTGGGACCCACAAAGCAGCAAACTTCTCCGCCTCTTTGTCCTTTCATGCAAACACCAAATACCAATGCATAAATACTAAATACTGTTTATCACTCCATTTCAGTTTGCCAGTTTGAAGGGAAAATGTGCGTTATTTTTCTCTAGAGAAATTGTCCAGTTTACTTCTATGTGTATCTGTAGTGTATAGTCGCGACTTTAATTTATGTCATGTTCATTCTTCTTGGTGCCTACTTGATACTTGATACTTGAACTTAACATGGTAAATATCAGCATGAATGATTAAGTACGCCTTAATTTACACATCAACTCTCAAACTTTGTACTTTGTCCTTTGTAGTTTGTAGTAAATAGCAAAGCCTAACAGAACAAATTAAAACAAATTGGCTAATTTGATTATGATAAGTTATAGTAATTAGTTAACGTTTGTACTTACTACTCTGCCTTCACTCATAAAGGATAAAACAGATACAGACTTTTTACGTTTTAGATTGCACTCAGATAATTATTATTATTACCAGAGATGTGGAAAATGAAAGTTATAAGGCAAAATAACCACAAGTCAAACGAGGAATTTCTGTCTCAAAATAAGTACTTTTCTAACACATGAAATAAATGTAATAATTAGCACAACTATAAAAGTAAAATGTAGGGCGGTCAGAAGTCACAAGTTAGAAGTCAAGAGACAGGAGAAAGACAAGCCATAAAATAATTATTACCTGCCAGCTGTCAACAAATTATAGAGTAACCACAATGCAGATTGTATGAGCTCATAACTTGTGACAAGAAAAGTACCTATATAATATCAGTATTTCTGAGTAAGGTACGTCTTTCTTTGCGTATAATCAATAATCAAATTATAAATTATTTATACATGCTGTTTTTATATGTTTTTTTGTGTATCATAAATCATAATATACACATTACACATGAGACATGAACCTCAATTGAAAAACCCTTGCTGGTAACTTCATATTGCTGTTTGTTTTCTTTCTTTTTTTACTCCTTTTCCCTTACTTTTTTCAAGGCTCGGCTGATTCAAGAATGACGGTCAAGCATCAAAGCATCAAATCATTATATCTTGCTCCAATCAAAATAAAAAGGTTGAATGCACAAACATTTTATTGTAAACGATAGTTTTGCATGCCAATTTCTATCCTTTCTTCTTCTCCCATCTTCAAACAAAACAACTTTTGCATCTCAAATCACCTAATACATAACACAAAGATACAAGAATCCTTAATGGGAACCTGGAACCTGGAACATACAACATAGAACAGAATCAGTAACCTTTTATCGGTTTATTATGATTTTGTGTTTTGAATGAATGCATCTATGTATCTTGTTTTATATATTATAGTTGCCCATAGCATTGCATAGTAGCTCAACACAAACGTAGGAGTGAAATTTGAGACTTGAAAGCATGAATGTCCATTTCCATTTACTTCCCTCTCCATTCTCTATTCTCCATCCCGTTATCCCTCCCATATTTTGACTTGTACCAGTAAATGGTAAATGGACAGCAATACTCTCAAAACAACATTCAAACTTGATTCAAGTTCTTCTTGCATAACGTTACATTTATTTAGATAAAGTACAAAATACAAAATACAAAACTGTACTGAATTCTCGATTACATTTTAGATACACAACAGCTCCTTATTTATTGTTACAGGTTATATATTTGGAGAATCCAGATTATAGATATATTACGGTACTTATGAAAAATAAAAAAGATCCTTTGTCTACCTTTCCTCAATACTCAATGCTCAATATCCGATATCCAATATCCAACGTGATACGATTACCACGCTCTACGCTCAAATCGATACAAAATACAAATAGGCAGAGAGAGAGAGAGAGAAAAGTGAGCTCATGTCTCAAGTCTTTGGAGTGAGAAAATGATGAGTTGGACCTCCGGACTCCGGACAGTAACAAAACAAATAAAGTAAAGCACCAGTCGAATTGGAAAGGATGGATGAAAGCTCTTGTTCCTTATTCCTCGTTTCTCATTTCCAACCCCAATGAAAATCATCCTCATGTCGTCTTCTTTTTCGCCTTGTCGGTAAACAGGCATATTGAAACACGTCATTCTAAATCTCCTCAAAACTCGAGACACAAAACAAAAGGAGTGGAGAGAGAAAGAGAGAGAAGCTCCCTTTTTTCTACTATCTGTCAATACGAACGTACAAACATGCCATTTATCCTTTACATTTACCTTCCTCTGCGTACCTCTGCTTTGTGTGGTGCGATATGCTGTATTGTGTATTTACATTGTACAATGTATGTTGACTATACAGCTAAGGGCAAAAACACACCAATAACAACAAAACAGAAGTAGCTACACAAACACAAACTACATTTTACTGATATACATGTACCCTCAAAACTCAAAACACATGACATCACATGCCTCAACCACAGTCCTATTATAAATTATGAATTATGAATTATGAGTACCGTACAGACTACAGAATATCGTTCGGTACGGAAAATGATTTGTTTTTTTCACCGCTACAACGTTCAGGTAAGCAAATGGCAGATAGACGATAGACAAATACATAATAATTTTCTTATTTACCTCGAAATTTGAAACTTTATATTCCACCAAAAAATATTTTATGCTCTTGTTTTTCTTGGTAGAAATTGTGCTTTGCATGGTCAGTGGTCAGTACGTGCATTATACATTTTAGACGTAGGTTGTGAATGAAATACAAAAAGTTAATTTATATCAACCATTTGTATTCGTGTTTGTATTTAGTTTGTCACAAAACACAAAACGAGGCAGCTCTGATTAAGGCGTCTTCTAAATGAAGTAAACATGAGTGTAGACAAAGAAAATACAACAGAGATAGAGGTTTATGTATTTGGAGGGGGAGAAAAGAAAGGATGTAATTGAGAGGTTTAAATTCTCTTGATTCTTGATTCTATATTCTATATGGTGACAATTCTTGAGTCTTGAGGTCCTTGATTAAAGACAGAAAATAAAACGAAAAAATTGTTACTGAAGAAAAAAGATTTCTTGTATTATGTACAATTTACACTATACACTATAAGAATATCATTTCATGGTTCTCTTGTGTATTGTGTATTCTATATAAAATACCAAATACCAAGTAGGAAAGGAAGGATGGGAAAAAAGCTGTAATTCCAATACAATATTTGATAGCCTCGGTTGGTTAGTTTGTTGATTGGCTGGGCAACTGAATTGAACAAGTCGAGAGTTGAGAGTCGTGAGTCTAGATTCTAGAGTGGAAAATTGAGAGTTGATAGGGCTTGACTCTTGACTTGAAGAAGGATAAAAGAAAAAAACTGAAGGGAAAAGAGGATGAAAGTAAGTAAGTAGGAATGAAGGAAGGAAGGAAGGAAGAAAGACAGAACAGAAAGGAGATTGTGTTTGATAGTGGAGAGAATTTCATGAAAAGTCATTTTATTTTAGATAGAATTGGTAGCGGAGGGTAGCAGTTGGCAGTTGGAGAAAAGCTTTTAAGGCCATTCAAGAGGAGATTGGAGGAGCTCTTTGAGTTAGAGTGTGATAAAATAGGAGGTCGCATCACAACACAGCACAACACATAGCATAACATAACATCGTATACTGTGCTATCGTTTGGTACTGTGTGGTAAACTTGTAAGAAATTACGAAGCCGAGTCGGTCGTGTCGCTTTCTCTACATCTCCTTACGTTTGTTCTCCTCTTTGTATAAAGTAAAGAGTAAAGAGTACAGAGTGCAGAATAATATAGTACAGAACACACACAAACACACACTGATAGTTCTCTTTCCGTCCTGTTCCTCCTGTTATTTCTTGCCAGTCATGGTAAAATGCTGTTGCAATAAATCCACACAGTACCACACCCAAAAATGACTCTATTTTCCTTCCCTAATCTTATTGCCTCGCCTGAGATAACGAGATGCAATTTTTTTCTCTCTTCTCTTATTCCTTTCCTTTCTATTTCCCTCTTTCTCCTTTTCATTTCAGTGTTCAACAACTACAACTACAACGACTAGAAAGTTGATAGCTTCTCTCTATCAATTCTACAATGTTCCACTCTCACACACACGCACATTTAGTACAATATTGTTAAGCTAGTATATCCAACACATTGTGTATTGTGGGTTTTGTATGTAAGTTCTAATTCGATTTGATAGACACACGTACTCTTACGATTAGTCCTATAATATCCTATTCAGTATCCAGTATCCTATGGCAGCAGACTTCTTTACGTCAAAGTGATATTATAGCTGAGAAGATTTTGGCTTTGGCTTTGACTTTTCTACTTTTACCCTTTTTCACACTTAGGAAAAAGGAAATGGACAAACTACAAACTACTTTTCTATATACCTGCATGACACAAGACATGAGACGTAATTCTATTGTTTAATAGAGATTAAATGTAAACAGAGCTCTGCTTTCTCCAACATTGGTGAAAAATGTATGGTGTTTGGGACAATCTGTAAGCGCCATTGTGTCCTACAGTAGGGAGTATAAGTGTGAAACTAGCAGCGTCTTTTCCTTTCACGCCGAATTTGTGGGTGACCCCGGGACTTTTCAGCCATGGTCAAAGCGAGAAAGTCGTTG
>JAQGBH010007498.1:0-10903 GCA_034698265.1 Sminthurinus aureus | reverse complement strand
GAGTAATAGCCATTTCTCTTAGCCAGAGTAATAGCCATTTCTCTTAGCCAGAGTAGTAGCTATTTCTCTTAGCCAGAATGATGCTGTTTTCTCTTAGAACATAGCAGTGTCGATTTGTCTTAGATCCTGACACACCGAATGACGCCACCGGATACGGATTTTATAGAAGGTAGATATTATTGAAAATTTGATGTTCTTATAGTCTAATCGGTTATGTTTTCCTACTTTTAAACTTGAAAATTACACAGAGGATGAAGGTATTGGATCAATGATAGCATGGGTTTACGCTCGTGTTTCTTGTCTTCCTGGTCTGGGTCCAGTTGGTCTCCTCTTGGTTGACTACCTTAAAACTCGAGTTCATACTTCAGAGGGAGTTGGACAGGATATAGCTGACGATTTGGAATTTGACAAAGCAATGAAAGATCTTAAGGGTGATATTGCTGGAGTTTCTGTGGATGTAAAACAAGGAACGCGGACTCAAAAAACGAATCAACAACAAGTCAAACACGTTAAACTTCGTGTTTTGATTAGAAGGTTGAAAGAAGGGGCATTCATGCACCAAGGGACAAAGGTCAAGACACCGACTGCATCCATGAAAAATCTATATGCTGGAGAGTATGAAGGAGAAGGCTATTATGATTTCAATGAGGAAGGATACAATGAAGAAGAACAAGAAGAGGAAGATGATAGTAAAGGATTAACCACCATTTGAATATTTTATTTTCATTGTCCACCATAAAACTTATAATGAACACACAAAAATCAAATAAATTCAAAAGTGATATACAACAACCAATCAAATTTTTACATAATTCATAATTTCAATTTAATTGGCATCATATTTTTCAAATATTTTTGCATAATATACAGAATGTACGAAACGTTTTACTTTTTTTTCTCTCCCGTTACTTTCTCATACAACGAAAACTGCAGGTACCCTTGCCGGCCTGTGTGCTCTTTTAAATCGCTTGATTTTTATTGTCAAAATTGTCAAAATGGGGAGAAAATTGTATTATTTCGTGGCTGCATTTGCTTTCCGGTTTTGTTTATTTCTTGCAGGATTTACTCCAGTATTTCAACAAAGAGTTGAAATATCAACACCTTTAAACTCATGGGTAAAAAGTAAGTATATTTGAAATCATTAATGTTTTAATTCATTTCGGCTTTTACTCGGATGAAAATCAACGGGTTCAGTTTGCATGTAATCTTTATGTTTGTGATTGGTTTCCTCTTTCTTGCTTTTCTGTTGTTATTTATTATTTTTAGTGGTTCTACTTTTTAATTTAACTACTACTTGTCTTGCAAAAATATATGCAAAATCAATACAACATGTTTGTTTCTTTAATTTTCAGTACAGGAAGGATTGTTTCTCATGAAGGTACAAAAAAACATAAAATTAACAAAAAATGTGATGTCTTTTATTATTACGTATTATGTGACCGTCTTTTTCCAAAAACAAAATGGCAATAATATTATTTAAAGGTGTATGTTATCTTTTTTAAACAGAAAAATGTGTCACCTTACGAAGGAGATACATTCCACGAAACTCCGCTGTCGTTGGTTGTTGCGGATTTCCTAGTGAAATTACCGCCTAGTATTTTATTTCTGGTGTTTGTACTGTGTGATCTCATAACTTCCATTCTTCTTGCAGCTGTTGTAAAAGAAGCTATTCAATTCTATGTAAGTCTGTTTTGTGATCAAATATTTGATGGTTAAATAATGTTACAGGAAAATAAAGTTGTATTATTTAAAATCCAAATGAAATGTCCCGTGAGATCTGACTATTTTTCTGACACATTCTTTTCTTTGTACGCAGTTGGTTAAATCACAAGAATCTTCAACATTTTTGGAAACATCAACTGATTTACCGATTAAAGATGATGGCCGATATGTGGATGAAGTATTATTGGCATATCTATTCAACCCTTTTACAATTTTGAGTTGTGCTGGACAAACAACCACAGTATTTGCTAATTTGACTACAGCAGCAGCAATTTTTTCCATGCTCAAAGGTAGTTTTCTTAGTTATTTTCTTTTTAAAAAAAAATATAATTGTACATATTATGATGCATTATATGTTTTTACATGGAATGTATGTTAATTCACTTTGAACCATTTACTAATAATTATTAATAATAAACAATAATAATATCTATAGGTTATCGTGTACCAACCGGATTTTGTTTGGCTCTGTCAACATACCAATCTTTATATCCGGTCACTTTAATTCTACCTGCAATTATATGCATACACAATAAAGAGTCGGTAAAACTACAAGAAAAGGGAGAAAATTTACCCAGTTGGTCATGTTCTGTAATTAAAACAGTACTTGCATTTATTGTTCCTTTGATTGGATTCATGTTTATCTCTCGTGTTATTACAAATGATTGGATGTTCTTGGAACGTGTTTATGTATTCATGTAAGTATGAAATTACAAATTACAATATTTTCTATAAAATATGCGAATGCGTTTCAAATAAATACAAACATGTTTATAATGTTGAATGTATAACTGAACAGAATATATTTGCAATAATAATTATTATCAATTATATTAAAATGTTACGAGTGATAGAAAATAATTTTTATTATTATATTAATTTTTACAGCTTGAGTGCCCCTGATTTCAAACCAAATATTGGATTGTTTTGGTATTTCTTTACTGAAATGTTTGACCATTTTCATCTACTCTTCATATGCACGTTTCAAATTAATGCCTTCATCTATGTAGTGCCCCTTACTATACGTTTCTTCAATGAACCATCAATGTTGATTTATTCATTCTGTGCCCTAATGACTATTTTCAAATCTTATCCGTCTGTTGGGGATGTTGGTTTTTATTTGGCTTTGCTTCCAATGTGGAAACATCTATTCCCATGTGAGTACATTCACAATTTTTTTTTAAATATTTTGAACTTTGAACATTAGACAAAGGGTCAAGTTGTTTTTAACAGTATTTGATAAAAAAGTAAAAATTATTTAATTAAAATGAGATCTGATTTTTTTCTTTTCGTTCTAGTTATGCAACAAAAGTTTCTCGTTAGTTGTTTCTTTGTAGCAACTTCCGTATTAGCACCTATCCAATGGTTCTTGTGGATTTACTCAGGTTCTGCAAATGCCAACTTTTACTTTGGTGTAACAATTGCATTTGGAACAGCTCAAGTAAGAACTGATTTTATGTACTTTGAATTTGTAACATACACTGTACACTGTTTTTATAATATATATAATAATGTGTACTATTTACTTGAACCTAAATTCTAAAAACATATTATTTAAATTTAACTCCCTATTACCTTTAGATATTTCTGCTCACCGATGTGATGCTAGCATACTTAAAACGTAAGTCACATGATTACAAATAACTTTTACTTTAAGCTGTAATTTTTAAATTTCAAACAAAACTAGAAACCAGAAGACTATAATATATAATATTTCTATTTTTTGATGATCTTAACAGGTGAGTATTATCTCAAGAATGGACTGAAAAAAGAGATTGATGGAAAAGCAGCAGGTTTATCACTTAGATAATGTTTATGAGCTTTAAAATTGAGAAATTCTTGAATGTTCTTACTTTGTTCTTTTAAGATAATGCGAGTGAAAAATTGAGACTATTACTTATTACTGATTACTGTTAAAGCACACTCATACTTACTTTTACAAAGTTTCTGTGTATCTTTCTCTTTATTATTTATTTTATGAGCATTATTATGATAATAATTATCTAAGTCAAATTTTCCTAGTGTTGAATACTGAATGATTGTTGTATGTTTCTTGAACTTTGAACGTGTTATGTTGGAGATAGATACCTATACCACATACCTACTACTTTTAATTCGTCCTAAGTTTCTTAGTGTAGAACTTTTGTATTACACATTACCACTAATTATACATTTAATACATTATATTATGTGTTATGTGATATAGTCACAGAATTACTACCTATATTTGGTATTTATAATTAAAATTTCTAGAATGAATTAAGTTCAGTACAAAGTCTATAATATTATGTAATATGTAATATGTATAACCATTTTCAGTGCATTTAAATTTAATAGGTATAATATTTTGTATTCTGCGAACATCAGTTAGTTGTTAGTTGTAGCTAATAAAAATCTTTGTATATGAGGAAAGCCATACTTTATAGTCCTGTATACTTTATAGAATGTGAAATATGAAAAAAGTTGCCACTTCATTTGCCAAATGTAAAAAATCTCCATGCAAGAATTCGGACTAAAGATAAAAGTATGCTGCGAAATACGAACCAAAACTGAAAATGCTGATTAACGATTAACGATGACTGGAAAATTTGTTTCAAAGTTTGTTTGTTGTTTTATTCATATTTAGTTTTTTATGTTTTAGTGTCTACTTTCAATTTGGACTGTTTGCTTTTTGATCTTTTATAATATGTACAATATCTACATTTCATAATAAAAAATGAAAATATTTTTCAAAATGAAAAATAAAAAAGGCGATGATTGCTGACAATTATTATTGATTATTGAGTATCTACATCCCAACAATCTCCCCATCTCTCATTTTCTTCAGTTCGTGGCTTTATCAGTTCTGATGCATGTACAATGGGACAACATAAGGGTCTCTGTTCAAATTTACATGGTATTTCACCACCCAGTAACTTGTATCTCGGAACAACATTCCAAATATAATCTGCTTCATAAGTGGAGAGATGATCAAACATTGGTCGGGGATCTGGGGGTCTACCACCTTCTAAACAGTATTCTGGCATACCTTTAGGGGGAAGTCCTCGACAAGCCGCTAATTGATTAGCTCTGTGAACTTCAGCTATATTTTCTTTTGAGCAATATTTTGGAGTATCCGTAAATGGGGGAGTTTTGTATGATGCTCTGTAACTGGATTCAATACACTCTGGAGGGAATCTGCATCTTTCTTCCTCTAATTTTTCGATTAGTCTCTGTTTAGCTTGATTTATAGCTTGACTTGTAGGGAAGGAATTTTGTAGTGGACTTGAAAAGTAAAAAAAAACAAAATACAAATGTGAACAAATCAGGATCTCATACATACTGTTACATTACGACTAATTTGTGCATATTCAAATGTGTACAAATTTAGTTGAAATTTATTTCTAATGAATACCATTCACATGTTCCTCCATGACAAAGCAATTTTGGACGACGTGGTGGAATTCTAGGGTCAGGAACAAATCTTGGAGTATTCAACTACAATAATACAAATCTTTGTTATAATGTACAATTTATATTTTATATTTTATAATAAACACTCCAAAATGCAAGCTGCAAGTAATAAGTAATCAGTTGATTGGAAATCGGAAATTACGCTTAAGACTTACAATGATAGGATATTTCCGTGCAGGCGTTGTCGTTGCTTGATGAAGTTTACAAGGATATTCACATCCACAACAAGCATCACATATTCGCTCAATTGTTGGACATGGGCAACATGGATATTTCTTCGGACATCTGGGACAATCTGCCGTGTCGGTTCCAGGAGCAATGAGATTGGATTTGTACAAAGTTGGAACTTCAAGTCTTGATGGAGGATTCGCATATCTTATCGTAATTCCGGAAACAGGATCGGAACAGCTATTTTGACAACATTGAGGCTCACAACTCCCTCCACAGGGTTCTTGTTGAGCACATACAGTTTCAAAGCATGCTTGAGGCATATCAAAAGCTCTTGCATATGTTGTGTCAGTCGAAATTGGACATAAGCATTGTGGTGGCAGTACCAATGGCTATCAAAAATCATAATTGAATAAAATACTGAATAATGTTTCAAATTGTCATTTACTTTTGGAAAATCTCTAAGAATATGTTTTTTGTTTTTGATACAAGTTTCAAAGGAAAATACCCGTCGTTCTTTAACACCAGGTAACGGAGTGACGTCTCTAGTACAATTATCATGATGCTTATCAAAAAAATCATTCTGGTATGTTGTTGTGAATCTAGATCTTTCGGGTGGAGGTGTACAATCTTTGACATATATAAAAAAAGGAATGAGTTTTTAAAATTAGACGACGCAAAATGTAAACTGTAAACTCAAAAGAATAACTACTTATCGTGATTTCGTATGCTGTATTTTGTAGATATTTTCAAATGAACTCCTATTGCGCACTAACCACAGTACGGTGGAATGCCAAAACGTGGTCCTTTGCTAAATGAATATCTAGATTTATTTTTAATTCCTGTGCTGTTACTCCCATTACAAGCATTACTTAAGAAGCTGGCCATATCTGAACCCCCATTCGGGGCCATGGACAAGGACACAACAGGATCCGGCCATTGTTTGAACTCTGCTTTGTATTCTGTACTTCCTGTCTTGACTAAACAAGCTTCGGATAGCGGATTTCTACAGAAAAAGAATGAATGTTACTCCGTGTACGTTGTACATTATAGATACAATATCAAGTACGGTACCGCAAAACTTACCGCCGATCAAATGCTGCATGTGTCGTCGCTTGAAAACAGTCACCCATTTTCGGTTTTTTCTTGAGGGACACAATCCTCTTTCAGTGTTGACGATTGAAACAAGAGAGTGGGTTGTTTTTTTACTGTAGAATTCTAATTTGAGTCATTTTTAGAAGAAAAAACGGGGACAGTTTGGAAAATGGAAAAGTTGACATACATTAAAGATTACAGAGCAGGGCTTGGCTTGGCTTGCTATAATCTATAATTATTGTTAAAATAAAAAAATCCAAGGCCTTTTAGTCTCATAACATATTAGAGATTCTAAAGGGCCTTGAAAAAATCAAGCATTGAGCATTGAGCATGCTTTCCAATTTCAAAATGTGAATTGAAAATTGAAGTCACAAGTCACAAAGATCAAAGATTGAAGATGGATGATGTGGATTAAGGATGTTGAAAGTTGAAACAATCAAAAAACAAATGTGTATAACGTGTGTGTGTGAGGGTTTGCTGCATGCTGCATAACTATAGGTGTGCATTTAATTTTTGGGAAAATGTCCATATCAACGAAATCTTTGAATTTGTGCATAATGTTTCAAGTTTCAACCGCAAATTGCGAGAGGTGAACAAGAATGCCAAAATAATCCACACACAGTAAATAATGTAATGCGTGCCATTCTCCTAATGTAAAATTTATTTGTGGGTTTTGTAAGCCGTAATAAATACCACAAGCTGATCAAAGATCAAAGGTCGTTTGTATAAACAAAATTTCTAGTACTCCATAGGACTTTTATTCGATTTTACTGGTTTGGAACTTAGAACTTAGACCTATGACATTATTACATTTGTCTCTTAGAAAATCTTAGAAACGAACCACAGTAGTACTTATGTACATTTTATTATGGACATACTATTAACTAATGAATCATTTAACAGACAAGTACATGAATCTTTTATTGTTTATAACATAAAACGTAAAATGAATGAATAAAAGGTCTCACAATACAATAGCATAAAACTCAGTACGGGAATTTTTCCATACAAGATGCTTCACATTTCCTAAAGTCTAGTTGGCATTTTGCTGAGGATAGTTTGCAAGTTTCCAGTCCTCGATCACATTGTTCATAACAAATCCCAGCAAGTGTTCTTCCCTTTATCTTGTCCACTTGCAAAGTCAGGATCAAGACCATGAGAATAATGAAGATGGCACAAAATGAGAATCCGAATCGAAACATTTTCAGTTTTTCATTATTTTCTGCTCTTTACTCTGTATGTGCTGGAAATTCCAGAAATTATTTTTCATTGTCACAAAGCATTTTTTATTATCAAAAGCTTCAATCCCATTTATAATTTATAATACATAATACATACACAACATGGTACAATAATAATATATTATATTACATTACACTGGTATTGGCGCGGATAAAAACTAGAATTTAGGGTTTTCCCCAAAACATTTAAAGTATTTCACTATTATTACTTACTTTTTTCCTTATTTGAAGGAAGCAGAAAGAAGCACAAGTTGAACAATAATAACAATAATTATTATCTTTGTCTTCTACGTATTTTCACCCGCTCAATGAATAATAATTGTAGAGTACTATTTTTTTGCAATACAATCTCCGTTTGTCGCAAGTGAAAAAAAAACTAGTAGAAATGAGAGATGAATGAAAGAGGAAACAAGAGCCTTCATGTGGAAATTGTGAGACATAAAACATGAAACTGGACGATTTTATGCTGGATGCTATTGGTTTTGATTTGATAACTTTTACTTTAATACGCATCAAATTCGTGATAAAGAAGAAAAATTAAAGGTGAATTTTGTATGGTTCTTAACATATGGAGTTTTTTATTTTTTTTATTTTTCTTCCCTTTCAATGCCAGTGCAATGATTAGTGATAGATACGTCTAGAACACCTACACCTTATAGATTATAGAAGAGCTTTCAAAATAAATATTTTTATCCAAAGGGCAAACAAACAAACAAATAAAACATATTATATGATGAAATCAAAGTTTTCTTCCTTGGACATTTACAATTTACACCTGTTGTATGCGTGTTTCAATGATATCTTGCTTGTATCTAGATTTTTTTGAGGAAAAAGTTTGAAAATACTGGTGTTCTTTTGAGAAACCAAATGCAAAGACATAAAAAACATATTGAACTTTTCAATTTCCAATCAAACTTTTATTTTTATTTATTCATTATTCAAAATTCAAAATATATTCAAAGCTCAAAAGAACAAGAGAAAAGGAAAAACAAAGAGTATAAAATAAGATTCTACATTGCATTGTTGAAGATTGTACTTCAAACTTCAAAGAGTATAACAGGCAATAGTAATAAGTAATAGTAATAACGCAATAAACTTCATGCACCGTACATATTATATGCATGTGCATGAAAAACGAGCTGGGAAAACTACAACATGTGAACAGTGAGCAGAACAAAAATAACAAAATTAATTACTATTAGAAATTAGAATTCATTCATTTTATACATTATACAGAGACGATAGATATATGTATAAGAAGAAATAAACATTTTTCTCATAACAAAAACTTGTATTTAAAGGTTTGTGTTGTGCAGGATTAGTTCACATTAATTTCAACAATAATTTTGAATGCTAAAGTTTTAACATAACATGCACACGAAACACATTATCTAATATCTAATGTAATATTATCACAAAGCGTTCAAGCTTTTGATTTTTCAGTTCTCACATGTACAATGTATTCTGTATACTGTGACGAAATGTATGTATATATGTATAATGTATAATATATATTTCGATTCCCCTCATCATACAATACTGCTTCATTTAGCTACCTTATAGTTTATAGTACGGTCTGATATCTTATATATTATTATAACTTGTACAACATTTTCAAGTTTAGTTTGTGCTTTGTGCGTAGTACTAACTTAATTAAATACAACTCATACAAGTTTTGTCACTTGCAACTTTCAATAAGACGAGGCAACATATACTAATATATGAAAAATATAAAATACACTATAATTTTTTGTAATGTTGTGTAGTAAAAATTAAGAATATCTTAATTCTTGTTCCTTAGCTGTGTACTTCTTACACCTTAAACATACTGCCATCATTTTTCATTTTTATCACTGCATCAGACCGACTTTGGTTTTGTTGAGTAGAATTTTGTTCCTTTGAGACCAGTATGCTTGTCTCAACTTTTGCCAAGAGTGAAGAATATAAAATCCAGACAACCAAATGATGACGAGACCGACGGCCATTATATATCCGACTAATGACATGATCCCGATCATCGACTCGGCAAATCTCACCACTCCTTCTCTTTCAATTTCCATTTTTGTAGAGGTAAATGTCTCTAAATTTTACTGAAAGATTACACAAGTAAATAGAACACAGAATATTATGAACAATACGATAAAAATAACAACCATACAATTGAACACCAGCTATTTAGACTTTAGACTCTATAGACTCATTTACTTTTTCTACACGAGAACCGAAAATTGAAAATCACAGAAATTATCTCTCTACTCTCTACATCGTTGTATATATTTTGTTCCTTTCTCTGTTGTCTGGTCCAGAGTCCAGAGTCCAGACTCTAGAAATTTAAAACTTAAGTAATGATTATGAAATTTGAAAATAATCTTACTGTAATGACTGTGATGCTAAAAGCTTAATCGTTAACAACAACTATTCACGCAATGCCATGTTGGAAATCTGTTGTTTTCAAATCCAGAAATTTTACTGTGGACTATGTCAACTTTTGATTTTGAACTTGGAAGAAACGGTTTACACATGTTCAATAAATAACTTTGAAACGCCTTCCGGCAAAAAATTACGGGCTTTTTTGTTAAAAGTAATGAGAAAAGGTTTAACAAAGAAAGGGTTCATTCTCCGTTCCCCATCCCTTTCAAATTCAAATAATTGTTGAATATGTGCGTGCATGAGGCTACCATATTTGTATGAGTTTATCAACATAAAATATATTTCCCATGTCACATGTGAGAATCAAAGGCCGTGTGGTAATTTTATCTACTTTAAATTCTATTTTTGGAGTTTGGGTTTTTTGGAGTCTGAAGTCTGAACACTGAAAACTGGACACGATTGAACTACGTTTCAACTAGAAATTTTACATTTATAAAATTGAACGCATCTCCATGATACATAAACTTTTGTTTTAATTTTGACTGAATTCAAACACTGCATATGGGAATTTAAATTTTTATAGTCTAAAGTCTAAAGGTCTTTTTACGCTGCAGTTTTCATGGTTTGTCCAAAGAATTCATGTGCTGTGAACAAAAATATTGGATTCTCGATTCAAAATTCAAACTGAATTTTCTACTCACCAGTAATAACGAAACTGACATAAACTATACCTTTTTTGAAATTTTTTAGACTTTGTTCTTCATTCAACAATTCATATATACAGTAGTCCCTCGATTATATCAACTAGCTGGTTCCAAAAAAGTTGATATAATCGAAAATTGATATAATCGAGG
>JAQGBH010007497.1:0-10904 GCA_034698265.1 Sminthurinus aureus | reverse complement strand
ATATCATGACAACAGAATTATATATTATATATATGTATTGTAATTGTATTGTAATAATATTTACATTGGTATTTATTCCATCAGGATGATTTCACATACTCGTTCCATCTTCAACGTGTTTCATTCACAACAAATCCTTAACAATAATTATAATAATTATAATAAGTATTAATAAATGTATAATGCATCACTTCTAATTTATAATACGTAATAAGTTATAAGAAAGCGGTAGTCAAATACTTTATGCATATATAATACATGTACATTTATACTTATACTCTTTCTTCTCGCGTCTGTCTTAGCATTTTTCATTTTTTAGTATGTACCTAAATAAAATTTTCAGGAAGTTTTTAAAAATATTCATCATGTATATTTACAAAGTATATGGCCAGGTTTTTTTTTGTTTTTATGCGTGTGAGTGTATAGGTGTAGTAGATAGTAGATACTATGGCTTTGTTTACTGACAAATTTTGATTGGGGCTAGACTAGTACTATTGAAGCTGTCGTAGTAAATCATTACAATATGATGATGATTACTGTTTACTGTCTATAAACTCATATCCATCACTGAAATCAAAATAAGACTGATACATAAATTGTAAATAACAGCACCAATCAATGATGTGTTGTCGCATATACATAATAGATTTAATGAGTATCGTTATTAGTTATTACATATCTACAGTTTGTAGCTTTACAATGAAACCAACCAAAATTTACACGTACAACGTAGTGTAAGAGCTCCGTGAAAAGGATAATAATAATCACAATAACAATACATTTATTTATATAGAAATTTATGTTTATTAGATTAGTAAACATAATACCTAAAAAGTACTTCTGTCAAGAAGTGTGTCAATTTTCAATTTTTTTTAATAAACTACCACCTACATTTATAATAATAATAATACATCGTATATTACTCCGCCTGTGCCTTACATGCATATGTTGTATTTCTTTCGTTTTTACAGGAATCATGTTATTGTTGTACACCATATGGTATATGTATGTAGTAACTTATTTTTCGTATTTTTCCGTACACCCATTGTGTATTTGATTATTATTTCTTATTTTGGATATTTATCTGTAAAGTAAATAATGTTTCGGAAGAGGTTTTATTTAAAATGAGAACCATTTTACATATGCATATATGTACATTATATATATGCGCATAATATATACCCCGTACAAGTCTCAATTTTTGTTGCTTTTTCGTAGTAAAAACTTTCTACTTTTTTAAGACATTCATGGTATCGTCAAAGGAAGGCAACGTGCAATGTCATAATTTATAAATACTTTTATAAATACATCCATTTTCATATAAGGATAATTTAGTTTTCAAGCTTTTTCTACAGTCACGTGTGAAATAGCTACATTCGTAGTTAAATATTACATAGCAAAACAATAGGATTAAGCAACAGGTGTCAGTGTACAGTGTGTATTAGTTACAGTACACAGAAAATTTTTGATTATTACGAACAAAGGGTATTTCATAAATCATAATACATAATATATTATACATAATCTGATATTGCTCCGTCGTTTCTTTCTACAAACATAATACATACCTAATTCTCCATAACATTATGAATGACAAATACACATGCTTGATAATGTTTACTGTTTACACAGTGAGCATTTTGTTTTAGAAGAGAGAAGAGTGCACCTTCACTTTCTGTACATATTACATATGTAGCGTAATAATAATTTCTTAGGAAATCCTATATAATATTATCATACGAGTTTTCCCTTTCTTTTTTATGCTTTCTCCACTACATTGACAGTGGCGTTCAAATATCTTGGAAAAAGTACACATTAGACATAAGACAGAATATTGTTATTTCCCATTTCCCATACTCTATACTGTATAAAAACAAACATCAAGATACTATTGGATTGTCCAGAAATTTTGGAGTGTATTTGAGCACAATACTTTTCCACACACTAAAAAAATTCCAGACAACCAAATGCATGTTAATGTGTCACGTAAGAGTCCGGTTTTGTATATATATAGTTATTATTATTTAAAAGTCATGTGCACTTTTGTGCATAAATCATTAAAAGTTTCATTATGTATTTTATATAATATTACAATAATGTTATACATTATTATTTATTATGTATAGGAAATTCCCATTAGGAATAATATTTTATGTCTCTGGCACTTACTTACACACCATTCTTTTCTCTGTTCGTTTCAAAATGCAGTTATATATCAACTTTAATTAGCGTTGACCAGTCACAGGGATATATAATGCAGATAGATGCTCACTAAGTATATAAATTTTATTCTAAGTTAGTCTAGGTATATCATTGTCCTACAACAGATACGTGTTGATAGTAGTAATAATTAATATACCATTAGACTTTTCAATGCATATATATATTATAACAATGTACAACAACAACATTTAACTTTGACATTGAGAAGACACCTCTTACATTTTATATTTTATATACGTGAGAGAAAAAGAATCTGTTTGTGCCCTAAAACTAGCTCACTGCTAGTTTTAAGAAACATTATACATATATATATAAACATGTAGGCCACTAACAACTACCCAATTATAAGCTTTGCGTGAATTCGTCTACAAAAGTTGTACGAATCTCTAACTTTCACTATAGTGTAACATGTATTATGTAACGTAGTTATGTGTACATGTGTATTAAATATGCATTATTATATTTTTTTACCAGTACTTAAGATAATTACACTTGGAGTGCATGAAAGTTCCATACCATTTTTAAGTACAGATATACATGTTATATACTTTTGTATAATATATTTTCAGTTATTCCTCCCTATATATATAAATCCTGTCCCATATATATTGTATTAAACATTGCAATGTCTCAAAATATATCATGCATGATTCTTTTTCTCTCTATTTATATACTGGATACAAAAAATATAACTAAAAGTGAATGTTTCTAACAATGTGTACTTAAGGACATCAAACAAATACAGTACAACTAATATTTTTCCGTATTGCAGATGTGCTAAAATCTGCATGTATGCAACAAGTTGAACATTTTCTATACTAATATTTAATATATTTGGTTTTATATCGTAGAAATAAAATGCTCAAGTAACAAAAATATGTTTACGGACAAATTGTATTATGTATAATATATGATATATGTAGGAAATTTTCTACTAAATGGGTGTATAATGTATAAATACGATAATAATTTTGCAATTTTTCAGTGGTATTGTTTCCCTCACCCATTAAAAGTATATCGTGTCCTTCTTTGTTACTATAATATGTTTTTCATCTCAACTTCAATACATGTATTATATATGTCAAGAGGTATCAGAGGGATATATGATATAAAATTACCTACAATTACGATTATTCTTTTTAGAAAATGTATGTAAACATATCATGGTAATAATAATACCTTTCACTTCATTCTTTTCGATCTCTCATTCTTTTAAGTATATGCTTCCAATAAATAAATACACAATATTATATAAATAAACTGGAACAGAGATTACTTTATGAATGAATTCACTGCTCAATATTTTTTTTTTTTTGGAAATAAAAGTTTGCACTTTCAGTTATTTCTCTTGCTCCCCTTTCTATATTCTATATCCTATATATATGCGAGTCATTATCTGCATTTGGATATGCATAGTGCATCCTAAATCCTAATGTGTTCTGTATAATGTATTTTCAGTAACGAGAAATGTCATAATTATTTGTAATTATGATAAATAAAATTCTAATACTCGTCGAGTATTACTCGACACTATAGAAATTAGTTTTACCTCTAAATTGTGTTTTGAATGTTCTTTTGTTGTATGTACGTGTATGTGGGCTTATATGTTATATATATGTGGTGCAAAATAAAATACATACAGCTACGGAAGAAACTGTGTGTCACTGAATAAAATAGTTTGTAAACAAAATGACTTGGAGAGAAAAATGTTATAATTATAGTATAGTAATTGATTTAATTTCATTTGGTTTCACATGTAAACTATATACCATATTATATTATATGATATTTATACAATAACAAATCCAACGATACTAATATCATTGTCATTTTACATATATATAACATGTCTCATAACTCATAATAGTAGTATAATATATAATATACATACAGGTATGCTTCTGTGTAATGTACACACAGTTTTTAATTAATGTGAATGATCTGTGTAATTGCATAATATTAATAAGAGAAGAATGACATAAAAATAATAATTAAATAAGGTACTTGTAAAACATAATTTAAGCACAGAGTCTCTTTTGCTTGTGTTCAGTATTCAGTATTCAGTATAACACATATTACATATTATACATGCATGTATACATACATATATCTATCATGTATAGTAAACGTAATTTTTTAAAATGCATGTACACATTATTTCTTAGAATTTCCTAGGTGTTTTCTTTCACAATTTTAGGCCTTTTTCTCACAAAAATTAATATAATATAGGTTCAAAGATGAATATATACATAATATGTTTATGTTATACATTGTTTGCTATTTGTGTGTTGTGTACTGTATCATAATAACATGTGCTGATCAAAATGTGTATGTGTGTACATATAATATATATACATTTAATTTATTCCATTCTGTGTCAGTAACATTGATATATATATATCATAATATGTGGGGTTATCTATGAAAAACAATCTTAAGGAACTTTATAATTCACACCAAGCGGTGATTCTTGAACTAAATTTTAGAGGATAGAGCCATAGATGGGCGAACTCACGAGTGCAGAGTGCATAAGTGCACTCAAGAGTGCGAGTGCACAAGATTTTTGGTTGCACTCATGGGAGGGGAGTGCGAGTGCATGAAAATATCAGGGAGTGCAGAGTGCATGAGTGCGAGTGCAAGGAATTTGAATGTGTACTCATTGATGGGAGTGCGAGTGCAGAGGAGTGCACTCTGAGTGCAAACTGCACTCACGACCTGAAGAGTGCAGATATGCACTCCGAGTTCAAGACTGCACTGATGCCTCTTAGATTGTAAAAAGCGCTATGTAGTCAAGCATGCTTGTCTCCTCATTCCTCACCATGCGACTCATATGTAATATGTAACTGAAACTTCTCAGTCTTGAAAGATTGAACAATTTTTTTCAATACACATTAATTAAAAGTTATGACTATTGTTTTTTTTCTTCATAAATCATAAAACATAGATAAATAGGTGTTTGTATACTAAAGTAAGAATGTACATGTAGTACATTTTACAGTCTGCATATCAAAATATTGAATAATACTGAACAGTGCAAAAAAGTAAAAATGAATAGTCAAAGTTCATCTTCTCATGAAAATAAAAGGAAACAGAAACTAGGAACTAGACAAGGAGTAGAACCACCCCCAGCAAAAAAGTCAAACATGTTTGACTATTTAACTCCCACCTCAAGCACAGGACAAAATAATAGAAACACCGATTCGGAGGTCAATGCTGATGTTGTTCCAGAGATAACTTTAACAAGCGAAGAAAATGTAAATTCAACCAATACACAAATTTTGAAGAAGAATAATTTTGAAATTCCTAAATGGTTAACAAAATATTTCACTTATATTGGACATGTTCAAAACTCAAGCACCAAGAGAATTCCTGTTAAAATGAAATGCCAGTTATGTGCTAAAAATTCATCGTCTAAGGATCCACATATTATAGCTCCACCGTTTTTCAATTTTGTTAGACATTTAGAGGTACATCATACATCATATATTATCCTTTATCATTTATGTATTCAATATTCAATTTCAATCATTTTGATAATGTAAGAAAGCAGAAAGCACCTTAAATATTCATTTTTGAGTTTTCAAAAAATGTATAGAAAGATGAAAGACAAACATGTTTGTCTGAGTACATCATGCATCATGCACAAATTGATTTACCATTTGTTCTATAGAATACTCATCAAGATCTATACAAAGAAGAGATCCAAGCAGGAAATGTCAAGAAAGCCGGTGCAGAAAAATCCAACGTTAGTGTTTCACAATTATTTACTTCTGGACTGTGGAAAGTACCATCTAATAAAGATGCATATCCTCATACTCACCCAATACAAAAGCAGTTTGTTAATGATTTACTTGATTGTATTTCTATGGACTATCTTCCTCTGGATTTCATATCACGTCCAACCTTCATGAAGTTGATCAGAAATTTAGATCGTAAAATTCGATTGGTTTCTCGAAGAACAATCACTCGACGGTTTAAAGAATATTATGAAAAACAAGTTAGTTTGTCTGTATTTTGTATTTTATATAACTCCAGACTTGCATGCATGTCTATAATCTATAGTCCACTAATAAATTTAAATTTTTTTAGTACTTGAAACAATTTGTAAATGATACAAAATACAATATTATGTGAAATTGAATACTGGATCATAATATGGGCCGTATTTTTTATGTAGTTTAAGCCAAAAATGAAGAAATTCGTTAATGAATTGGAAGATGAAAATTTACATATCATACTCGATATGTGGACAGACAGGAGAAAAAGTTCCATAATCGGATTTAAAGCCCAGTTCATCGATAAAACTTGGAAATTACGGAACCTTGTACTAGCATTTAGACATTTTCCGGATCGTCATACAGCAGTCAACATTCGTAAAATTTTCGAATCTGTGCTTGAAAAAACATTTGGAATTTCTCCTAAAAAAGTACTTTTTATCGTGTTATCTTGTTTTCTTCTTTATTTTTAAAAGAATAACGAGCTCTTTTTACTTGAATAGACAAGCTTGCTTGTCTGATATTTAATAAAATAATATTAATATAGTAAATATAAAGATTTATACGTATAAATTAAAGTAAATTATACATATTGTTGTAGGTTGGATTTGTACATGGAGATAATGCTGAGAATGTTGTAGCTGCATTCAAATCTCCAAAGGATAAAGAAAAATATACAGAAATTGATGAACCAGAAGATAATGATAATAATAATGATGATGATGACGATGAAGTGAATTGGGTGACATTTGAAGAATTGATGGAATCTTCCGATGAGGAGGATGATTCACAAAGTTCCCCAGACGGGTTTGACGTTGTGTGTGAAGGATTAGACTACTGGAAAGGAACAAAAACAATAAAATTACCTTGTTTCAGTCATCTACTTCAGTTGATTATCAAAGATGCTTTAACTAGTAATCCAGAAGCATCTCGTCTTGTAAAAGCAGCAAATGAACTGAAAACATTTTTCCATCGGTCAAATTACTGGTACGACAAATTTAAGGAAGAAGCAAAAATAGGTTTAACAGAACAAGCCGAAACCCGCTGGAACACAGTATATTATGTATTCACTCGCCTGCTTAAGGTAAATTATCAAATAAATATAATAATGTTATGTGTGTACACATAGTACATGAGACAAGCATGCTTGTCTAGCTTGAGGCAAACCAATAAATAACTTTTATTTTGCACATGAACAAAAAATACTGATTAAAATGATAGTATTATTTATTATGATTATTTATTATCATTTACTTCTAGCCAAATGTTCAAGCAGCACTCAGTAAAGTATTGGCCGAAACGTTTCAAACAAAAACTCCTTGTAAAATCTCATTTTCTCAAGGTGATTATGCAAACATGCAAAGCATTGTTAATTTACTTCAACCCTTACAACAAGCCACCGATGAGTTACAAGCTGATAGAGTAACCTCCTCCAAAATCCTTCCAGTGATTGCATTGGCTTATAAAGGTATATTAAATATTAAATATAGTACAGATTACAGATAAATTGTACTAACAACAAACAATCTTGATTGTTTTAACTCACAATTCTATTATCATTGGTGTGTATCATAATACATAATATGTATGTATGATGTTGTTTCTTTAAAGCCATCGCAGCAGTTGACCTAGACAACAATATTGAAATGGAGGAATTGAAAACAAAATTGTGTCACTGCATAGCCGATAGATTCGGATCAAGACGTGCTACGGAAGAAATTGGACCTAGTGGACGAAGGGGAAGGGAAATAGTTCGTGAGGATATTTACAACAATGAAAATATAATTCTTGCATCTCTACTTGATCCAAGAATTAAAACATCACCATTTCTATGTATGTAAAACATGAATACTGAATACTATTCCAAACTGGTTTATTTTGTGTTCGTATTATAGACAAGCTTGCTTGTCTCCATTTTCCTCCAGTTCAATACTTAACTTCAAATAAATTTGTTTTTTGCAGTGAAATTTGATGAAACCTCAAAATTTAATGCGGATTCCTGTTCTAAAAACCGAGCAGAGGAAATTCTTAGAGTGAAATATGAAAAATTTAAGCCAGAACAAACAGCAGCTGAAAATATGGACAAGGATGATGAAACTAGAATACCTTCAAGCGGTTCATTATTGGATGCTCTAGATTTTATTGACGATGCTGCAGATCATCAATCACACATACAAGAAAATGAAGTGGAGGCATACCTAAAGGAAAATAAATTACCACGTACCGCTGATCCGCTTGATTACTGGAAGGAAAAGGAAAAGAATTTCCCGACTCTTGCACGACTAGCAAGAAAATATTTGGGTTTTCCTGCATCCTCTGGATCTGTTGAAAGACTTTTTAGTATTTCAGGAGCAACTCAGAGGTCAAGAAGAGCAAAATTATCATGGAAAACTGTTGAGTATTTACTATGTCATAAAGAAATGAGAACAAGAGAGTTGTTTCAAAAATAGTGGAGTAGAAGTTGGTATTGACAAGACAATAGACAATCATGATTGTCTTTTTAAGAGAGCTATTCTTATTTTTGTGAATTTAAAGTTTCCTGTATGTTTCTTAGTTCAAGTTAGTTATCTATAATATACTATTGCATTTTTAATATTATAAATGTTCTAGTGTTTATTTCAAGCTTTAATGACGATTGCTTTAATTATTAGTTGTATCATGTTTAATTTGGTAATTTTTTTTACATAATGGTTGTTTCACAAACAGTGAATTACTTGTATTTGTTGGGAAAAGAGACAATCTTGATTGTCTTTTTAAATGAGAGATGCTTTAACATTTAACATGCATCCGGTGGTTACTATTTATTAAGCTTTAATGTTTAATGTAGTGTGTTGATGCTAAGATTATTGTACAGTGCATACAGTATACATGTTGTGAGCAACAACCACTAGTTTTGTAGTATATAATAATTAATAATAGGATGCTGCATGCTACGTAATATATTATATATAATCTATTGAAAGTTGTAAGTATGATTCACAGCTTTTCAAATAAGCATGTAATGCAAAATGCAGAAAGGAAATGAGGAAAATAATGACTAGTATGATTTTTTACTATGAAGACAGAGAGAGAGAAAGAGAGAGAACTTTCACATTTATTATTTATTATGTTTTACAATTTTCACACAAATTCATCATACTGCTACTACTTCTTGATGATTGATAACATGGATAAATACAGAAGTCAACTTGAAAAAAAGTATTAATATTCTTGACTCTTGACTATTTCTGTTACACTGCATGGTTCTCCTTTAAAATCTAATATCTATTCAAAGCACAAAATTTTCAATATCAGATATCAGATACATAAAATATTTGCACTTACGTATATTGTATAGATTTTAGACATGCTATTTACATGTATATACACAGTTTGTGTCTACCTTGAATATTATTATTATTATTATTTTTATTATCATTATTATTACTTGTAACTTTATTGGACAGAACAAAAAAAGATCCAATAGTTTTTTTTACAGTACATAGTCAAAAATTTAAAGCGCTTTTCGCTACAGTGCATATCAAATATCAATACATAATCACATATTCAAAAGAGCAAATCGCAACAAAATTGTTAAAAAACGAGAACTGAAACCACAAGTTCAAAACTTAAGTTGCAAGGTATAAATTAATTCAATCATATAAAAGTAATTCAAATAAATTTAAAAATTATGAAAATTAAAAATTATTATTAAGTATAAGACAAACTTGTTTGTCTAAAATCTAAAAAAAGAGTATAATTTATTTTATTTAATGAGCATGTACCGATAACCGATGGTCATCATGTGTCATCATTTTTTAACCCATGTTCTGTAATTTTAAATGTTGAATGATATAAATGAAATAGGTATCTACTTTATAGTAATATTGATTGAACTAGAAGCATGACTGAGTATAAAATATCTTGTTTATTTATTATACATTACTCACCTGTGATGTATTATTATGATGGTGTTGAGGTTTAAAGAAGACAAACATGATTGTCTATTGACGATAAACTGTTGGAGCAGGTTTTGGCCACACTCCATATTTTTGGTAGTAATTATTAGCTCTACGACTGCTTTGTTTCCTTTTAAATTCAATATTTTCGGGTTTTTCCATGAACTTTTTTAGGGCTTCTTTATTTATAGGGAAGGAACAAGCCCATGCTTGATGAGATTTACCAAAGCAATTGTTGCAAGTCATATTAGTTATTTTATCCAAATAATCTGTATTATTAATTAGAATGGCTAAAATATGATTGAGTTGTTTTACAGCGACTGAATATTTTGTATTTGGAATAAGAGCCATTAGATCTTGAGGTATCTTCTTAAATTTGTCATAATTCTCCTGAGCAATCTGAAGTTCTGCACTATTCAGCAAAAATTCTAAAAGATCCCGTGGAGATACAATTTCTGGTTGTTTTTCACAAATTTGTAACATTCGAGTTGATGGTAAAACTATTTCTGGATTTTCATCAAATACTTTGGCCATTGTATCTCTCCATTTGTGCAATTTTCCAAATGTTTCAAATATTTGATGAGTTTTGAAGGAAATGAGTTTATCATCAATTTTGATTTTTGAGGGTGTAGGATAAGAATGTAGTTTGAAAGTCCTCATAAGTAATTTCTTTGTATCTTCAAAGCCCTTGAATATTGTAGCAGTAGCGATCTGAAAAAACAAATGAGAGAAACAATTTAGAGCCAAG
>JAQGBH010007496.1:0-10906 GCA_034698265.1 Sminthurinus aureus | reverse complement strand
GGATTGCTGGGGATTGCTTGGGATTGCTTGGGATTGCTTGGGATTGGGATTGCGGGATTGGGTTTTAGTTTTGCCCTCTAAATACGAAAAAACTTAACTAAGTGCGGGAATTCTGAAAATTGGAGTCAACGTGGTTCAGTTGACATTTGGCATTTGACTCTCTTCCTCATCTGCACTTGTGACAACTGACAACTGGCTGAGTTGACAGTTTGACCCGTTTTCAAGAAATTGGTGATCAAAACTTTTTCTTGCATACTTTTTTCAATTTAGGGCCAAGTTACAGAGGCATTGCTAACGGAATAAAGAGTTGCTGGTATTATATTTCTGTCAGTTTTTCAACAGCTTGAGTCTCCAAATGGAACTCCTTTATGTCAACTTAACGCTAGTGATGTAAAAATGGGCTTGAAAAGTTCAAACGGCGGTCAAGTCTCGCCACAGGCTCATATTATTTTACTCATAAAACTTCCACAATTATGTTGAAAACATCTGACATACGCCAAAATACTGGATTGTTGCACATAGAAATTCGACTGACATAGAAAAACTATTTTCTGTTTCATTTGCATTTCAATGTTTTGTGTTGCGACCATCCGAAATTCTCTTTCGAGCCTCAATATAGAATATTTTTGCACAGCTTGTCAACCTTTTGGATGGATTTGAATTTTGAATTTTCTCAATATGAAATTGACTGGACATATTAGGGTTTTGATTACTCTGCAAGATGACGGTTCGTTTGTAGAGTTTCACGTATTTGATTTGTTCTTGAGGGACACGTGTAGGAGCTTGATTCTCACATTGCTTCATTTTCTGTATAAGGAGTAGGCTTTGCACTTGGAAAAAATTGATGGTGCCAAAACGTGGAAGGTGGAAGGGTTTGCCAATACGCGCCCTGATACTCGCTAACCGTTGAAAGAGGATAAAGTGGTTAAAAACTGTCCGATCTGAAAAATGTTACTTGAAGAGACATTGAAAGTCCCTCGCGGATTCATTTAAATTTTTAACAACACTTTCATTTGTACTGTTTCGAATTATAAACATTTATTGCAGTTCAATATATTTTAATTAGAATGAAAAGTTTTGTTGCATTTCCAGCTCGTGCAAAAGGCAGCATTTGGAATATTTTCCAAAAATGTACAAAGTCATCCCCACCGTTCAAGAGTATTGAAGTGACTCGGCGTGTTTTCTGTTTTGATGTCTTTTCAGGTCCTCTTTTGCACCAGCAGGATACAAACAACAACCGGAGCCGGAGCTGGAAAATGTACATTTGAACGGTCGAAGTTTCTCATGAACAGTTTTCACATGCCGATTCAGTTTACTAGAATCTTTTGCTTCGTACGGACATCCTTGAACTTTGCATTTGTAAGGCGTCTCTTTTGTGTGGATCCGCATGTGCACCGTCAAACTACTCAAAAAGTGACTGGAGTAGGCACAAATTCTGCATTTGTGTTTCTTCTCTGAATCCGGACTGTGGATTTTCATATGATGTGGTAGGAGAAGTTTTTGGTTGGTTTTGAACTCACATTTTGGATGAGAACAATTCAACGTCTTTTCCCCGTGAATTTGGAGGTGTCTGTCCAAATTGCCCTTTGTTTTTGTTGCGTAGGAACAGCCCTTTTGAGAACACTCGAACTTTCGCTCCTCGGAATGAATGTTGGTCATGTGCCGTTTGAGCGCACTCTTGGTTTTTGCTTTGTGCGGACACTTTTCGCATTTGAACGGCTTTTCCGGATTCTCCTCGTGAGTCTTTAAATGGGCATTCAAATTACCTTTCAGTCCACTTTTGTACAGACAATCTGAAATTGGGCACCCGAATCTTTTTTCTGCAAGGTGAACCATCTTGTGATGTTTCATGACTGATTCGCTCTCACAAGAAGAGTAATCGCAGCCGGTTTCTGGGCATTTGAATGGCTTCTCTAGGAGATGACGACGAATGTGGTGTTGAAGATGGTGTTTGTGGCTCGTTGAATATTCACAGAGATTACAGCTGAAAGGTCGTTTGCCCGTGTGAACTCGACGATGGCTTTGAAGATCAAAAGCTGAACGAAATTCCTTGTCACAATATTCACAAATGTGAATTGGTTTCGTTTTCAACGTCTTAAGAACTACAGACATTTTTATTATGGGATTGACTCTTAATTCACAGTTTGAAGATGCAAAATTTGAATTGCTGTTGGTTATTGGTTTTGTTTTTGTGATCAGTCCTTCAACTTGACTGCACAGTCAAGTTGGAATTTTGTTTTGTCTCGACAAAAGAGAAGCAGAGAGGAAAATGTAATTTTTCTTGTTTCACAATATTTTTAAATAGCTTCGAGATTAAAACTCAAGGAAAGTTAAGCCTCCGGTAGAAAAGTTCTCGAGTCTGTCAATAGTAGATATAGTTAGTATTTTTAAGTATTTGCTTCCTTTAGCACACCACAGCACAGAATTAGCTCAACTCAGCTCTCAGAGAAAACAGTGAACTAAGGTGACGAGAGACGAGAGACGGAAATGTTTTATCTGTGTTGTGCGTTCTGCATTCTCTCAAAGTCGTGCGTGAATCTCCGTCACAAAAGATGAAATGAAGTGACCGTGTAAATTTGTGAGATGGGAGAAACTTTAGAATTTTTTTTTAACAACAGAAATTCTACCTCTCACCCACCTACACTCACAAAACACTTAAAACTCCAAACCCCAAACTCCGCCGCTATGTTGAATTTTGACGCATCCAAAATGCAAAATTCAGAATTCAGACCTTTTCTCTTTCTACCTGAGTTTGAACTTGAGTTGGAGTTTTCATCAACTCTTTCTTCACTATAAAAACATTTATGTTTTGATTAAATAAATAAATAAATATGGAATAATAATGGAACGCATGTTGAAGTTAAATATTAGAGTTAGATTTTCAAATAAATGTGGTACGGGTGTAATTTTAACCATTCACAATTTTGTTTTATTCAAAATGAAGCAGTTTACTCTAGTTTAATAGATTTTATTTACAGACCTCGAGATACGTTTTTTTGGATTTGTTCCTCGTGCAAAAGGCAAAGAATTCACAATATTTTATAACAATGCTCAAAGTCATCAACAGGATTAAACTGATTCAGCATGTTTTGTCTTTTGGTGTCTTTTCAAATCTCCTTTCTGTGTTGCGGCAAAGGGACAGCCGGTGACTGGACATTTAAACGGTCGAAGTTTTTCATGAACTGCTCTCCCGTGATAATTTATACTACAAGAATCTTTTGCTTGGTATTGACATTTGACATCCTTGGATTTTGCATTTGTACGGCGTTTCCTTGGTGTGAGTCCTCATGTGCACTGTCAAATCACCCGACTTATGACACGAATAGTAGCAAATTCTGCATTTGTACCTCTTTTCGGAATCTGAGCTGTGGATTTTCATATGGGTTTTCAGACAGTATTTTTAATGAGTTTTGAACTCGCAATTCGGATGAGGACAATCCAAAGTCTTTTCCGCGTGAGTTTGGAGGTGTTTAGTCAAATTACTCTTTGTTTTCCCCGCGAATGAACATCCTTTTTTGGGACATTTTAACTGTCGCTCCTCCGAGTGAATGAAAATCATGTGACTTTTTAGATGACCCTTTTGTGTAGTTTTGAACGGACACAGCTGACATTTGAACGGCTTCTCCCGATTTTCCTCGTGAGTCTTCATGTGCGTAGTCAAATGAGATTTGTTTCCAGTTTTGTACCCACAATTTGAAATTGGACACTCGAATCTTTTTTCTCCGAGATGAACTGACTTATGGTGATTTTTCACATTTTCCTGGGACGAAGCAGAGTAATCGCAATCGGCTTCTGGACATTTGAACGGTTTCTCCTTGAGATGACTGCGAATGTGAACTGTCAGACTGCCTTTTGTCGCTGCGGAATATTCACAGAGATTGCAACTGAAAGGTCGTTCACCCGTGTGAACTCGACCATGTTCTTTAAGTGAAGACGACGAGGGAAATTCCTTCTCACAGAATTCACAAACGAGACTTGGTTTTGTTTTTAACGTCTTCAGAGTTCCAGACATTCTAATGTTTTCCGGTTTTCTGGTTTCACACCTTTTAAATTTCTTTGATTTAAAAAGTTGGTAACAAAAACTTGGGGTTGACTCTTAATTCATGGTTTTGAGTTTACAAGTTTGAATTGGCGTTGTGTATGTTCAAAGTGCAGTCAAGTTGCAATTGGCGTTTTCTTGTATTTACACGAGAAAAGGAGAGAGAAAAGTGTCATTTTACTTGAGGGTTTGGTCCTCTCTCCCGTTTTACATTATTTTTAAAACACCTCGAGCCTCGATTCTCAACTTTGAGGCGATTAAAACTCAACAGCAAGTTAAAATTAAACCTCAGGTAGAAAAATCCTCAAATCCGGAAATTGTTTCAGTACTTTTTATTCTTTTTCCTTTTAAATTTCAAGGGATTAGTTTACTTGAAAAAAGTGTAGTAAAAAGGAACATTTGAAACCAATTCATTTGAATGTGTACAAAATACCTATATTCTACGTTCTACATGTGTGTTGGAAAAGTAACAGAGAAACGACAGTGAAGGGAAAGGAAACAGGAGAGCAGCCCAGCCTCAGGGAATAACGACAAATAAAATCTACCGATCCTTCTATTTTTGTTTTTGTGTGTGTGGAAAAAGGACAAAATTCAACTTTACACTACAATTTGAAAGGTTGAGTTGTAAACATTAATTTTCTGCCTTTCGTTTCCTTTTGTCTATCTTTTGTCTTCCACGGCACTTTATTATTGTCACATCTATTTTTTCCTCTTATTTTTCTAGCTTTTGTATTTACAAAAAGTCGTGAAATGGAGAAAAAATTGTTAACATTTGAACTGTTGAAGAAAGAAGTTCAAAGTTTTCAGCCTGTGACGGAAAATTCTTCTTGTCCTCGGAATTGTGCTGCAAATATTCTCATTGACAAGGTAATTTTTGGAGTAAAAATTAGTATTGAAGATTGAATTGTAAATTCATGCAAATTCTTGATCCTGCATGTGATTTTAAAATTGATAAATTGATGGTCTAATTTTAAATTTTATTTCAGCTGCTACACATCCTCAGAAATGGAGAAAGAGAAGAAGAGGAAACTTCATCACTCGACAGAATCTCAAGTCCAGGGCAAAAACTCATCTCCAATTCAGTCGTAAGTCGTTTTCTTTTTCGTAAGATATTTAGAGATTTGGGCATTTTTTCTCTAGTTTTAATTCGAATATGAGTAAAAATATACTTTTCTTTGACTTTTGTCGATTTTCCTTGTTTTAAGGTGATGAGAGAAATTTCTGGTTATTTGGACGCCCGCAGTTTACTCCAGCTTCGCCAGGTGTCTCGACTGTTGACGGAACAAACCACCCGTCAACTCTTGTCCCCACGACATGAAGAATCCCTCTGCGTAAAATTTAGGTGGCTCTCATATTCCAGAGAATTTTGTCAAAAGCGGAGTCTTCTTTCCGAATTTATGGAAGATTGTATGAAAAATTCCCAGATTTTCCCGTGCTCTCAATTCAGTTTTGAACGTGGACTTTTGAGCCACCGAAAACTGGTCCAATTTTTCACAGAATTTGGCAGTCAAGTTCAGCATCTGAAATTAAGTCCACAATCCATGCATGTGGTGACACTCCGACTGATTTTATTCAAATGGGCGCGGAATCTAAAATCCTTGGATTTGCAAGCTGATAGTTGGCCGGTGGGTGTAAATTTATTAGTGGAACAAGGTGATCAAAATGCGTCAAACCTTGAAAGAGAATTGGAACAGTTATTGCCAAAATTACGAAAATTGACCCTTCCAACACCAGGGGCTTCTGAAGCGCCGCTTGGGACTCACAACATTTATGAAATAATGATTTCCGCTCCCAATTTAGCCTATATTGAGGACCCCCATTTAGCCTACATGCCGCAAATTCATGCGGCGGGTAAATTTTTCCTAGTAAAAACCCTCAAATGGAATTTTCTAACTCATGGACATTTGGCCCACAATCTTGATACATTTGCCGCCGCTGGCCCACAATTGACATCCTTGACTTTGGAAGAAACTTCTAATGTCGCAGATCCACGGATTGCGCCCACCCTTCGCCGTCTCTTCCAATCGAGTCAAAATACACTCGAGATCGTCAATGGGATTCAAGTCCTGGGTAAAATTTCTGACCCCGACAACCCGAGCCCACGACTACCCAGGGTCACTCAGGTCACAGTTGAGCCCCACCACCCTTCGCACCCCAACATTCTCGCCCAAGGCTGCGCCCTCTCGGAAATTCTACCCAATTTAAAATCCATGCACATAGTCGTCCGTACTTCATTCTACCCATTCACTTCGCCCTTGAACGCCCACGAGGGGCTGAAAAAACTCAAGGTTTCAAATTTCTACTCAAGCTCCGAGTCGTCAAAAAGCTACATTTTTACGTTCGAGTGGTTTTCAAACATGGAGCGCCTCTTTCCAAACATCACCCACCTTCACCTCGGCATCCATTTTTTGGGGGTGGAAAATGTGCCGGACTGCTTGAGCGTCGTTTCAGGGCATTTTCATGAGCTGGAGAAGTTGATAATTGAAGTTTGGACTGATGAGCATTTTGATGATCGATTTAAAAGGCGGATGGACCAAGCACTCACTGGATTAGCACCGGATATTGTGGAACAGTTGCGGAGTAAACTGGAGCCGAATCCAGAGTTTCAAAACATAGACATTTTGGACCAATTTCGGGTCAAACCATCCATTTTGGGTCTCAAAAGTACGTTTCTAATTTAATTTAATTTACCTGAAATTTTGTTTTTAATTTGTGGAAAAGATTTGAGTATTGATTTTTTGTTGGTGGATTTCTTACAGAGTTGACAAACTTGACATTCAAGATCCATTTTGAACAGGGAGCAACCCCGTTTTGGAGTCACGTGGCTCAATTTTACGCCTTCCAGCCCATGAAAAACAGACAAGGACTCGTGGTCAACGTTTGTGGGAATCAAAGTAATTATAAAGCAAACTCATTCACATTTTCAATACTTTTTTAAAAATGAGAAAAAGTCGTAGTGTTTTAATTTTGTTGTGGTTTCTGACTGCTTCCTAAGGTGCTCCACTTGACAAAGATGAGCTGGGACCGCTTTGAACAATGAACGACCATTTAAAAATGTTACTCTAAACCTTAAAAATTCAAAACTCATCTGTCTCTTCTTGTTTATTTAATATTTAGAAAAAAATGAAAACCACTTATTATGTATAGATTATTATTCAAAGGAATAAATTTTAACCAACTTGAGGCTAAAATAATTACTAATTACCTTTTATAAATCGTCAAATTCAAAGTTTGCGGCAAAACAAATGCATGGTCACCATCTCTTTCAAGTTTTCTCAAAATAATCAACTATCAGTAAACAAATCCGTGGGGAAGAATGTACAAGTTTGTTAATTATAGTTAACTTGAAAGTGGACAAATTGCTATCAAAATCACAATTTTTGTCTTGCAAAATCCCAACGCCGTTTATTACTTTTACCGCCTCAGCAACTCTGGTGCACCAGGGAAGAATTAGTAAAAATGAAACTTGGTTTAAATGTTAAAGTTAGGGGTTATGAGAAGAATAAATATTACAGGTTGTTTGTACTTTTTTTAGACATAATGTTTTATCCTATTTTATCCTTGCCCCATTTTCACTATCTTTTAAAATTCCATAATCAATTCCTTTCATGACCAAATTCCACGCCACTTGAAATTTTTAACAAGTGCTTGAAGCACTCGGCTCCGTAGATATTTCACTGGATTCATTGGATTGCTGTAGCATAAGCACTTTGCACCTGCTTAAGTACTTAACTTTGGGCAAAAATGTCAACTTTTCTAATCGCATGAACCAACTCAAGAAATTAAATACGCATTTAAATTTTCATTCCATCACAAAATCGCCTTACAGGTTTAAAAAATTGTCATTTGTGTACAAAACAGGCCTCATTATAAATTTTTCATGCAAATTTGGCTGTGCCACGGAAAACATGTTTACGAATTCGATTTTTTTTCCAGTTTCCATTCAAAGTTTCCTATATAAAAACAAGGTCATTTTGTTTCTTTCAATTTCCTGGGATAGGATCGGAAACGAAATAAATCCAACTGACCCCAAAGATTAGACAATAGACAAGTCATGTGTAAACAAGAAACAAGCAACCGTCGCAACTCTAATTCTAATTCCAGTTTTAAAACCGTTGACTTACGCTGCAATTCTATTCTCGAGGCTGGATAAAAAGGTTGATGGAACAAAGAGAAAAGAGAAGGGCCGTGGAAAGTTATACCAAAATAGAGGACAAAATTTCCCTTTTTAGGATAAAGACAAAATAAACCGCACAAATTTTCACTAGCAAAACACAAACACAAGCAGCACAAGCAAATTTTGTTTTAAACCGTGTTCTACGCATTTGATTTCTGTGCGTATTCAAAGTTCAAACCAAATTTGAGACAAGATATCTTACAAGTCCCAGAACTTTCCTCACATTTAAATTTAGCATCCAGAATTCCACTTGAGAAAAAACAACGAAGCATACGAAAGCAAAAGCAAGTAAAAATGTCGCAAGTTTCCACGGATATGAAATTAAAAACCATTTGCATTTGTGAATATTGCGAAGCGGAGTTTCTGTTCTCGTACGAACTGAAACAAGACAAAGAAGTTCACGCAGGAGAAAACCCTAATGAAATTGATCTGAGTGATTTTTCTACGGCTCTTAAGTCGTCTTCAAAATCATGCTCAAAGTCACGTCCAAGTCAAGTTGAGTGCACAAGCAGAGTTTAGACCTGGATTTGGAGGGAATTTCAATAGTTCTGATTCTGATTCTAGTCAAATAAAATCAACCGAGATCCGCAATAAAGTTCAACCTGAACAGACAAAACCCCAACGCTCAATTTCCAACAGTAATTTTCAAGGCGAGAAAAATTATGGAACTCGTTTGAAACTTGTGAAAAAACAAAAACAAAATCGAGATAAGCCGTTCAAATGTAATTTGTGTCCATACAGATCAAAATATAAACAAGGTGTCAAAAATCACGTGAACAGCGTTCACTCAAATGAGAGAAATTTTAAATGTTCAAAAAAAGGATGCGATTACGCTGCAAAACAAAGAGGTCACCTGGCATATCATCTGGAAACTCACAATGAAGAAACTTTAAAGTGCTCTCATCCGAAATGCGAATATAGAACCAATCAAAAACGATGTCTCAAAGCACACATGAAAATCCACAGCCCAGATTCAGAAAAGAAGCACAAATGCAGAATCTGTGACTACTCGAGTCACCATTCATATGATTTGACGGTGCACATGCGAACTCACACGATGGAAGCGCCGTACAAATGCAAAGTCCAAGGATGTCAATATCAAGCAAAACAATCTGGTGCACTAAATCAGCATATGAAAACTGTTCATAAAAGTATTTGAGCTTTCAAATTTCCACTATGGAATGTTCATTTTGTTCATTTGTCGCAGCTCAGAAATGAGAAGCAGCAATTGAAAATCCACCACAAGAATCAAGATGCCGAGCTGAATTTAAACTTAATTAAAATTCACATACAAAGATGTGTAAAAAAATCACTCTTGGCAACGGTTGCTAACGAAAGAAACTTGTAAATTGTAAATACTAACTTGTAAATTCAAACTGCACGCTCTGCTTTGCCAACTGTGTTTTGTACTGTAGACAGATTTCTCCATCTAATTGTATCAGCTATCGACAAAATAATGGAAATGGGCGGTGGTCAATTGGCAGTAGACATTTATTAAAACGTTGTCTTCATTTCTCTTCAAACTCGAAACAATTAATTCAAACGTGCATCTGCGGATTTCCACCACGTTTATCACATGATACAAAACATCACGAAACCAGAGTTTGAATAAAAGGAAATGAATCAAAGAACGGTCAAAAGATGAAAAGGATTTTGTGCTTTGCACTCATTTGTATCGATTGATTTGCGTAAAAATATTTATTGCATATTTGAAGTTTTGCATTGAAGTAGTTCAACTCTTATCTACAAGAGCCACAAGTCTGGACGAATATTTGAGCGGCGTTGATCTTTAACAAAATATTTAATCGTTTTCCACTTTTCCAGGGTTTTCTGTTTTTTTTAATTTGTTTACTTTTACGTATTGTGTTTTGTGTGCAGCAATTTTCTCCGAGGTGAACCTGAACGAACTGAAAATATCCTGTTTTCAATTTCAAGCCTTTTTCTACAGAAAAAATGCCATTGCAACAGATTTTCTTGTAGAGTAAAAAGTAATTAATGTTTGTGTTTTGCTTACAACTCCAAAGTCGTTTTTTTCCATTCCTCAGCCAAATAAAAATATTTTTCGACAAAGTAAACAGGAATTCAGACCCAGAATAACAACTTTGTCATCAATCAAATCGGCAATCTACTTGTCACATTTTCGTGATAAAACATTAAATGACGGCGTTTAGGCGATAAAAATTAGTGATCATTTTAAAAAACTAATTGCAATTTTATTGTAAAACTTTAATTTTTATAGATTTCCTTGAAAAAAAATTCCAATTTAGCGCGCATGAAAGAGCGGTGGAATTCAAACGGAATATTTTGTGATTCGTCATTCTCGTGTATTGTTGATTGTCGTTGTATTTTAATTTATCTCTTAATTGTTCGTGACTAAATCAAAGTGTTGAAAACAGCATCATTTTACTGGATTCGAAGAAAATATGGAGAACAAAGCGGAGTCCAAAAGGTAAGTTTGATTAATAATAACAATTAGTATAATAAACATTTTATGCTACTCATATTATACAAACTCACTCATTATTTTAATTGCTCCGTAAATAATACATTTAATGCATCATATTGATAACAATTGAAAATAATAATTATTATTATAGAAATTAATATTATTACTATTTCTGTTTGACATAAAATTAGACACAGTCAAGAAGAATCATCAGCTGAAAATAATAGAAAAGATGAAGTTGAAG
>JAQGBH010007495.1:0-10909 GCA_034698265.1 Sminthurinus aureus | reverse complement strand
AATCAGCGTAAAAAACTGAGTCGGGTAGGATACATGCGGTTTCAAACCCGCTCCCGCACTTGACAACGTTCCATTGTTAGAGGATACTCACAATAAACAGCAAACCGGTGCAGCAGAAACATTCTCAAGTTTTATTTACAGATTTCAAAGGAAGGGGGGAAGAACGAGGACAAAAGAACATTTTTTGTTCCTTTATCTTGAAATTTGTTGCTTTGTGTTTTATGCCTTGTGTCTTGTGTCTTGTGATTTAGAAAAAAGTTGGACCTTGAAAGATAAAACGTACATTTTTCCTTTCATTGTTTTGTTCCTTTCCCGGTATTTCTTTTTTTGGTACATGATGCATTCATGAGATTTACGTACATTGGTATTGTGCAAGTCTTACAACGTACAATGTACAAGATACCAGGAAAAGGATAGCTGTAGCTCGGGGCATCTTTGTCATTCTTTTTATTACATTTTTCTTCTTCTCGATTCTCAAGACGTGTACGTCTACGTAAAATCATACATATATCACATACATACATATGTTAAAACATGTGCAAAGATCCACTATAGACAATATACATATATACTTGTGCAATTTTAGTTGGAGAATAGAATGTCAGGTCAGTACCTTACACAATATATGTACATCATAGATTGTACAATGTACACTGTGAATGTTGTGTTCATTGTTGTGCTGTAGGAGTTGCGGGGCTTTGTTTTTCAATGGCTAGTGAGGCTAGTGCTAGTTTTTCAGCCTCTGGACATTTTCCTCTTATTCTCATTCCAAGCCAGTCGAGTCCAAGCCAGTCCAGACTAACTTGACTTTAACCCGCATATCGTGTTAGAATGACGAGCTCCTTCTACGTTCTAATTTCTACTTTCTATCGTACTTTCTAATACTCGTCACTATATAGTATGGTAGGATCAATTAACTCGTGGCCATTATCCGTCATGTGTAACTTTTTCCCGGACATTTCAACCACTTTTTCCTCGGAAAACAAACAAAGAGAAAAGCACGGATCATTTAAAAGGAAACCAGCGGTAGACTCTCTGTCTGTTGTATATCGGATATCAGTATGTTTAATGTTTACGGAATGTATCGTATATGTAATGTGTAATGGATATGGTATCTTGAAAATGATGAAAAGGGAGGAAAAGACCAGGATACATAAGAGGATACTTCACTTTAGGGCAAATGTAAATTAATCTGTGATACTGTGATCTACATCTAAATTCTACATTGTACATTATAGATTCAACGTGCATTCTTTGCTCAACCAACAACCTACTTGTACAAACTTGAACTAACACTACAAACTACAGACTACAGGCTTTTACTTTTAACTTTTACCTCTACTCCTCATTTTCATTTTCACTTTTACTTTTCATTTTCACTTATGTAAAGTTAAAAAGTTTGACTGTAACTTTGCTCCAGCCGCTTGGACATAATAAATGCATTACCTGGATACTGGATACTGGATACCTTTTATGTAATATAATTCACCATGTATAATGGATAATGCATAATACTCTTTAATTTTTATACACATATTTATGGGTTCTCAGTTATACGTTATACATTCTAGAATCTAGAATCTAGAATCTAGAATCTAGAATCTAGAATCTAGATTTCATCATCTAACCGCCTCAAGTTGTAACACAAAAAAAACTTGAGCACTTTCATTTTAAGCAGGAATCTGCCCATTCCTATTTTCCTATTCTCTGTACATAATAATACATGTTATCATTTGATATTTGATACGAAGAGAAAAGACGTCAATAATAATATTTTGCTGACGGCGGGAAATGTTGTGAATTTAAATCAGAATCAACCACTGAGCATTGAGCAATGCACAGAATAGAAGGGAAGAGAACAGCTCTTGGGTAATAAGGGAACTTGTAATTGCTTCTGTATTTGCTAATCATATGTGGTTTTATCTGGAAATGATGGTTGTAAAATTAAACAAGTAAACTGAAATGGACATAGCGCCAAACACCAAAGTTCGGGGAAACCTAACCCAAGCCGTGAAATACACGTGTGTTTCACATTTTACATTTTGCCCCAACTCACTCCAGGATTAATTTTGACAGTCTAATGAAAATAAAATAATCATTTCACATTCCCAATTTCATCACCTCTCATTTTATGCTGAATGAATATGTACGATATATTTACCAACCACTAATATAAAAAAGGTGGTTTTTTTGGTCAAAAAAATTACACCTCCGATCTTGAAGAAACATGCACCATTCGAAAACCACCGAGCCCACAAACAATTTTTTTTCAAACGGCGTCGAAGTTATGCAACATTTTACAAAATTTCACTCAGTTTTTCTTGGACATTTCAGATAATGTAGCAGAAACTAGAGTCTAGTGCACATCCGCAGTAAATACTAGAGCCCTCTACACATGCGCAGTAGATAATATAGCATTGTACGCATGGGCAGTAGACACTAAAGCCCAGTTTACATGGCGAATGGGATACTGGTGTTAAAGAGGACAAAACATCTAAGTGATGCAAGCGTAGCGAGCATCACGTATACGTTTAGTGCGCGAAGCACGCTGGACGAATCGGAGGACTTTCGAAATTCGTACAAGATACCCTATTAGCGGAGGATAAACAAAAACTTGAAAAATAGTTCAAGTTTGGGATGTGCTCCTTCGAACGGCAAATTTCCGGTTGTACACCAGCCGCCGCGCGCACTCTTGTTGTATTGTATGTACAATGTACAATGTACAATGTACACAGTACACAAGGTTGTGAGATGAAGCAGAATACCATTTAAAATTCCCTGGAACTTCTAATGTTAATTCGTGCTTTGATATTTGTGTATATGTTTTATGCACCATGCACCATGCTACATTCTACAGGCTAGCAAAAGTCTTCTTGTGTGGTGTGGTGTGGTGTGGCACTACGTATTATGTATTAAGAACTGGAAAGCTGGAAAAGGAGATGAATGAAATTAATGGGAATGAGGATAGGATGATGAAGGAAGATGAGGATGGTGGAAAGAAAATAAGATATTGAACATGACGGCAGCTTTCATCCAGTACTCTAGTACATCCAGAGGATGGAAGTCGTGTGTATTTAGTATTTAGTATTTACTCTACACCATTTGCTTTATACAGAATGTGGAATGTGGAAGACGAGGAAGCATGATCATGGAGGAGAAGGGGCTGTCAAGGGAGCATGACATATTAATTATATAGACATTTTGCCAAACACATTCAACATCAAACATCCAACATCCATAGGAAAGAGCCTCTATCTTGTGTCTTGTGTCTGTGAGTGAGTGACACAACAAGAAAAGCGAAGGAGACGAAGGAGAGCATGAAAAGGAGAGGAGTGAAAGTAAAAGCATGTATTCAAGATTGAAGAAATAAGAAATGGCATACACAACATAAACACAATGATAGCTCAAGAAATGGTAATTGAACATGGAACATTCCCTTTAGATCCAGAATGTGAATCTGGAATCTGGATTCTGAATTTTGGATTCTAGATTCTATATTCTGGATTGAAAGAACGAGGAGGGGAAAAGCAAGAAACAGACAAAGATTTTTCAGTCACCTCTCGCTTCTCGTCTCACTACACAGCCTACCATGTTGTCATCATCATCACTTCCTCATTTTCAATTCAGTTGATTTTGATGAGCAGCAAGAGGAAGAGGAGGGAAAACTAAACTGGAGGGGAAAAAAAAATAAATCTAAGCTGCAAAGATCTTGATGTTGATGTTAATGTGATGTGATGGTGAAGAAAAGAAGGGGGAAACGCGCTCACGACCACTGTAATATTATAAAAATGACAAAACACTAAGAAATGAGGAGTTTCTTGAAACTTCTATGTACAATGTGCAATGTTTTCCACGACGACTGTCATCTAGTTACATAGATGTAGGTTGTAGGTATTTAGCTCACAGCTGGAAATTGTATGTGCTTTAAAAAATAAACAGTATACAGTTTCCGCTTTTGATACAACTTTACTTTTATCTCTTTTAAAAAACATTTTCATGTATAATGTATCATTCACGTACATCTACTACTTTCTCTTTGATAAATCTCAAGTTTGTCAAGTCATTTTATTCTTCCCAGGGTTTTCTGATATTTGTATTGAAATATCTTTCTGATATTTTATCTTGATTCTGGATTCTAGATTTTAGATTGTAGGTTCTACATTCTAGATTCTTGATGTTTTGCCCTTGCCCTTACTCACTCCAATCCTTTCTCTCTTTATCATTTTCACTCAAAAGTTTCTCAACTTCCAATGTCAAGTCTCGTCCTTATTGATTTCATTCTTTATGCTTTATCGTTGTACTTTTGACGTTCGACGTTAGACAAACTATTGCTAGTGTTAAGTTGGGTTCGGATTTTCTATTGTCTCATTTTATATCTCATATCCTCAAGGCTCAAGGAATGAAACAAGTTTATCCATTCTCACACCAAAACCCAGCTCTACAACAAACTATAGTCAACAGACGGAGGAATCTAGAATCTAGAATCTAGATATAAAGAGACAGTTGGGTTAAGAGATGAATCGTGGATATCTATGGGATTTGATATTATACGATATTATGAGATACGCTATTCTCTCGTATTGCAACCTGTCCGTTATACAATGTGATGTGAGCTGACTTCAATTGACTTGGCGTAATGCAGAGTGTTCCGAAATTTCCAAGGAAATCAAGCAAAGTCCAGAAACCTCAACAGAGCACACAGCACAATTTAAAACTTACAATGTACAATGAACAGTTTGCAGCAAAATAATTTTCACCTACAGAACAATGTTCATGATGTTGTACATAAAACTGAATATTCCTTGTACAGTACACAGCGTATTGACTTGACTTGACGATCCTTCTTCTGTTTAATCAACGCATCGCGTAAAGTTGAAGCTACAGAAATGTGTGTTGGTTGAACTGATAATGCCAATGCCAATGACAAGGAAAAGGATGGCTTACAACTGCAGGTTTAATCACAATACACATTTACACGATTAAACAGAGAACAGGGAACAGAGAGAGAAAATTGGTCAGTTGTCAGGAACTTTGACGTTGATTATATCAGTCAGTCTTTTGCTCCAAATTCAAGTCTAACACAAACTCCAAACTCCAACCTCCAACTCCATTTCGATCTGGATCTGGACCTCAGTCTGTGAATTTTAGCAGGAGAGGAGGCAGATTCCAATCATTGTGGTCGTTGCCTTACCATCATCATCACGAGCTTCCTTCTAACTTCTATTTTAAACTACAAATTCTACACACTACACACTCTACAGCGTACAGCGTACAGTCTAAATACTCCAAAGACTAGACCAGTCACTAGACACTAGACACTACTGACTACGGCTAATTCATTATGTATACTAATGAAACTACTGGGCTTCATCCAGGATTGAAGGTTGTAGATTGCAGATTGTAGACTTCAGACTGTAGACCATCGAGTTTCATGTTGATTTCACACGTACACAAATTGAGAGGACGATGAATTATACATGTAGAATGTACACTGTCGATTGTAGATACAGCCGATTTGAATTTAGATTTTGATTCAGTCAGACTCCGCTTCACTTGTATTTTGTATTTTGTATTGTACTTACATTGGTTTACCATGGATTGTGTACAGAAGTGAGAGTGCTTCCTGTCTTCTCTCGGACTTGCTTCTTCCTGTAAATATTTGCATTCCCTCTTCTCCCTTCTCCATTCTAGTCGATCTAAAACTGTCAGATGTGATTCTCTCCAGAGTGATTTGGATGCGGATTTTACTAAACAGTGAATATCCACATTCCAGTACCACCCACTGAGCATTGAGCATTGAGCATTGAGCAATGGACATGCAGCGATCGAGCGTGTGTTTAATTATAAAATATTTGCAATGTCCAATGTACAGATTTATCGGAATTGACAACATCGAGGACACCGAGGACAACGAGAAGAGTCCCAGGTTTTGTCAGGCAAAAGTAGGGAATTGGAAGCCACAGCAGCTCAGTTTCCGTCCTTAATAATCTAATGATCTATTTATATCAAAATGGACGACACTGTTTACTGTTCTCTGTTCTCTGTTCTCTGTTCATTCCTCTTGTCTTCACAAGCCATTTTCAATGTTTCCTGATCTTCAGCCTGGATATTGTATGGTATATTGTGTCATTTGATTAAAGAAGTGGGACAAATTAAGAGATTCAGTTGGTAAAAGTTTGTTATTTTGTTTCCTTTTAAATGCTTCAAGTTAGCCACTACTTGTGCGAATACTAGTTGGTGGAAACGGCATCTTTAAAATGACAAAGTAGATAAATTGCAGTTATAAATAAGTTAACTTGAAAAGAGGGCTTAAAGCAAAGTTTAGTTTTCCAGGAGAACCACCCACGTAGTTTCATCATTTAAAAAGGAAAAGAGTCCTTGTCATGCCTCTCTTTGAAAATTAGCAGGAGTCTGGACTCCTGCTATAAAATTCTTTGACGGGATGATGTTCTGACGTAAGACTTGTTTTTGTTGCTGTTGCTGTTGTTGATTTTGTTATTGATAAGAGGCTGAGATAAAAGATGATACAGGAGACGTAGGAGATGCTGATGATATTGAGGAAATTGTAGATGCTGATGAGAATTTGAAACGAGTCGAGACTCGAAACTAAAAACTCGAAACTTGAGACAATGAAGAAGGAACAAGGACATGAAATTCCTCCTGTGCTTGTTTACATGGAAGAGTGTTTAGTTTATTCAATGATTAGTTAACTAGCGAGCGCTGTCTTCTCCTAAATTATTCATTGACTGGCTCTGGCTCTGGCTTCTTGACTGGCTCTGGCTTCTTGGTTTCAGATCCGGATACATGGTAAATTATACAATAAAAACCTTGGAAAGAGAATCACAAAACAGCAGCCAAGGTTGTTGAGTTTTGTGTGGGCGTTCAAAAGTATACATATAATGTACATGCATCTCTATTTTGTGTAGGTATTTATGCCAAAGAAATTAACAAGTTTCTAAAACACCTCCGTTTTGCTCTCCCTTTTAAATAAACACATAAATACTAAACACCACGTCTCTTGCTTTTATACTGCATCAGCATCTTTCCCTACATTTTATTACATGTATTTTGCAGGCAGGAAAATGAAGTTTTATTTTCAGCCTTTAGTTTTCCCATCTCAACCCAGTTCACTAACTGTCATTCACGGATTACTGTCAAGAACAAACACTCTGATGAACTCTGAATCCTGTATTCTAAAATTCCAAAACTTCCATTTTATACCAGCTCAATATTACAACAGCTTTATCATTAATATTGATATTGATTATTGATGTTATTGATGTACAAAAAATAAGGGTTGAAGGAAAAAGCAAAAGAATTTTGTTAACAGAACTTGGAAAGAGAGAGAGAGAGAGTTCAAGTGTGGTCGGAGGTCACATAGAAAACACGAGATCTAGACCGAAATTGAAATATCAAGGCTGTGAAAACTCTGTAGAAATGGAAAATTATAACTTTAGCTTTAAGTTCTCTTTCTTTATGCCTTCACAAATATTCTTCAGTTCTTCGGTTCTTCGGTGCGTATCAATTATACTAACAGTCTTATTACGTTCTTCTCAGGTACTCACAAATTTACCTGCTGCCTCCTGTACTTTGTAGTTTCCAGTGTTCAACTAAGGCGAATACACTACGCACTATGCACAAGGAGCCGAAGATAGTTGAACAAGAGAGAAAAGAGTAGAGGGTCTAGACGGAAATCATTAGAAATCTCTTTAAGTTTGCTTCCTCTCTAAATTCCACACAATCTTCAATTAATTTCCTAGACTACAGTAAATCCAGTAACGACGTCCCTTCTTTCCTCCTAACAAACTTGTAAATTTTACATTCTAGCTTCTAGATTCCAGATCCATGTTTATTATCTAACGTCTAAGTATAAGCACCAGTTTAGAATTCAGAAGCTCATCCACTCCGGGATAATACAGTAATTTGTGTTTTGCGTTTTGTGTACCCTCGGGTTCATGGTGTATAATAAAGTTATTTAGATGTTTATTGAAAATTGAGGATTGAGAATTGAAAACTGGTGAATATGTAAACAAGTTATTTCCTGACTCATTTTACCAGCTAATTAAACTCCGGGATCTGGGATAAACTTATAGGTATTTCATATTTTAAATCATCTTGGACCTGAGACTTGGGACTTGAGACTTGAGACTTGAGCAAGTTGAGTCAACTCAATACTCAGTACTGCTTCATTTATGTCTAATTCATATTAGTTTTCAATCATCATAACAAACTTCTAATAGAAATTATAAATAATAAAAAAGTTCAAACGTTTTGACTCGACTAAATATTACAGACTGTTCCCGCGGTTCGAATTTCCCTTCTTATGATTACATTTACGAAATGGAATTTGCACTAGAAATCCTCTAGTTTCCTGATTCTTGAAACTTTAAAGGCTTTGGATATGGTAAATAAATCCAAAGGTTCTTTTCTCATGAAAATACAATTAAAAAGAACAAGGACTTTCCATTTGTAAAATTTACAATATTATGCAAAACAATACAGATAAATACTCGTGCAAGTTGCACATCCTAAATGCATTTTGGCCATTCATTTCTTTTCTGTCCTAGAAAAAGGTCAAGGAAATTGAGTTTTGTACAAGAAAAATTCTTATTTAACAGGTTGTGCACTGTGCACATCCAAAATGCAGCCAAAATGGAAAGACAAAGGAGGAGTAAATGGAAAACTCGGGAAGTCGAAAAACGAAAAATCAAAATAAATTAAGAAACAAAAAGAAACGACCTCGCTCTTTCCCTGACTGTATTTCTGCCTCTGTCTGAAGTCTGTAGACTGAGAAAGAATTTAAAACACAGGCGACCGAGAAGACCAGAGACGAGGCAACTGCATTAAACCTTCAGGAAAGGAGAATCTCAGGACACTTTTTCCGCTTGTAAATATGCAAACTGTATTTTATAGTACAGAGAATCCATTTATCCATTTATTGTATTCCTTTGCATCACCCTTTTATTCCTCTTGCTCCAGTTACCCCGTCTTAGCATAGGGCTACATATTGTACTGAAAAATTATTGTTGCAAAACTGTTGTGCAATAACAAATGGTTTAGTAGAAAGTATAAAGTTTTAATCTGTACAAAATGGAGCTAAACACGTAAACCCTTATGAACATAAAAAAATAGCACAAAGATAAGATTCATTTTAGCTATGAGTATTTTGTGCAAAAAATACGTTGCTTTTCTTATGTTCTTTGAACTTGCCTACAGCCTACAACCTACACAGTACACACTGCACATTTTTACTTTCTTACTGTCGCTCTACAAAATTGTACAATATAACGTGGAATCATAAGAGAGGATTCTTTTACTACTGCCGTTTTAAGAACACATACAATATACGTTATACAATACACAATACGTAATGTACACTGTAGATGGATACTTTCACTTTTTGTCTCCTCTTTCTGGTTTCTTATTCCGTGTTATTTGAATCCATTCTGGTTAGTAATATGCTTGGAGACTCGAGACTCTAGAATCTAGAATCTAGACTTGAGACTTGAGACTTGAAACTGCAGACTGTATATTGTAGACTCAAGACAGAAGACTTGGAGCTCAGTACGGTGACAAGGAAAGGAATGAGCACGGCGAAATGGGAGACGGGAGCAAAAAATGGTAAAGGGAAGTAGTAGAGACGACGGAGTACGGAAGCGTATAAAATTTGCGATGGGGTGTGACATATGTACAATGTACAATGTGCAGTGTACATTGAACATCCTACATATTTCAAAATATAATACCCGTTCTTTACTCTTTACTCCCACAATCATTTTGGGTAGTTTCTTGGTCCTCTCAAATGCATATGTAGTTGTAAGCAGTCGGAGAAGACATCTTTCTCTACGAAATACGGACTGTGGACTATATGGACGATGGACTGTGGCGTGGGAACAAATGGGGACAAGATGGCTAATTAGATGAAATTTCCTTCCAGTATTACGATTACGATCTATAACTAACTAACAAACTAACTAGTTACTAGCTACACCCACACGTGTTTCCATTTACTTTTAACGGTGATGCTTGATGCTTGGTACTTGGTGTTTGATCGTTGATTGTCTCCACACTGTACACTGTACACTGTACATTGTACTATGCCAAATTTCCGGGGTAAGGCGGCCAAAATAACAAAATTACGAGGGTAGGGGTTAAAAAACACGCTGATTCCGAATATGGACATCATTTTTACCTGAACTCAGTTCCCAGCCCAAAAATTCGTTTTTTTTCGGTTTTTTTAGAAATTTTCGGCTTTCGGTAAATTATAGCCACAAATGGTGTGCCAATAGCTTCCAACAAATTTTGATGATAAGAACTGAATATATATTGTGCCTTTAGTTGAAATGTTCATTGTGCAACGTCGGAATTAGCCATAAATGTTAAATCTGAATGATTTTTGAAAGAATCTTTCAAATTCATCAAATTTCGATAAACATACACGGTTTTAGTCCCAAATAGCTTTGATAGGGTTAATTTTGCAACAAAACGCATTAATTCATGCTCGCGGATGCAAAACGTTTCAATTTTTGCAACTTCTGACCTCTTGAGGTACTTGACCTCTAAGGTGACCTCTAACTTTTCCGGAGGTCATTTATAGAAATTGAACTTCTAGTTATTTGAAAGACAATATTTATTGGTCCATGTATACCAATTTTGGTGTTTCCATCTAACCTTGAACGACCTTTCTCAGTTCCTCTTTAAACTCATATTTTAGCATTTTAGCATATTTTAGCATTGAATTTTGAGCGATTGCGCCAAAAGTGCAGAGTGGTGCACAATCGGACTACTACTGATGAGTGTGTAATATTGACCTCTAATAATAGGTGCAAGGCCAACTTGTCATCTCTTGTCAGTTTTTAGTGGCAGTCCAATTTATAAATCCCATAAGAAAAGCATTGTGGAAATTTTC
>JAQGBH010007494.1:0-10910 GCA_034698265.1 Sminthurinus aureus | reverse complement strand
AACTAATATTATGACTATGATTTTGATTGTGACTGGAAATCGGACGATGCGGTTTCGAATGATTTTGACTTGCGGTTCCATTTGAATTATTTGATCTGCCGTCGTTGTATTTGCTCGAGCTATTTGGATTTTGACTTCTGTTTGCTGTGATAGTCGCCGAGACGGAGGAGCTTGAAGCCGAGCTCAATGTCAAAGGGGCTGGACCTGGAGAATTATACGACGAGCTGGCTTCACTGTGCAGGGAATCTGGTGATGGAGCCGTCGGGAATCTCAACAGTTTTAGCTAGAAAAAAAACAAACCAAAAAAACAATCATAATGAAAATTGCAGCTAAGAACCTGAATTCAAAAAAATATAGTTGGACGCTGCTTTCATATTTCTGACAACTTGATGCGAGGAATTTTATAGAAGAATCTGAAAATCTCAGTAATTTCATTGTGCGCAGTTCAATAGGAATCAACAACAAACTACATTACAATACAGAATGACTAAAGAAACAAATGACAATTTGCAAAAAAAAACTCGTTCGTTTTCTGATTTTTCTGGTGTTCGTCTTTTCTAGTTATCACTCTGCTTTGGTTTCAATTTAAGGTTTTACGGATAGTTGAGTCTGGAAATTTCTTTGAGCTTGTGAAGCGCATATTTATTTTGAGAGGATTTAAATCTGAAGTCTGAAATGATCTTCTCATCTCAGTTGAGAAAATTCAACAGGATTTTGTTCTCAACTCACTCGCGTGCAAAGACTCGTCTCATCTTACCCCACAAGTTTTGCTTTCTATATGAACTGCCCACATTCATGATTTGCACATAGTTTACGATTATCAAAAATGTTATTTCACTTTGCTGTCGAAGCTCTGATTGTTTACGTTTCTGTTTCTGCAAATACAAATATTGACAAGTCAAACGTTACATTTACTTCTTTTCACTTCTCATGCAGAATATTTGCCAGCTGAAACAACAAAATATTTAACTGCATAAACCGTTTGTCATTTTAATAATCATTCTGACTCAGACGTTTTTAGACACATTCTTTTTAAATTCCACACAAGAAATCAGAAACAGAAAGGAATTGAATTGAATGATGAAAGATGACAGAAAAAGAGCAAGTCGACTTTATTCAAGTGTCAAGAAGACAGCTGCATACAAATACAATCATATGTAAAGTGTACAGCAAAAGCACTTTCAGTTTCAAGAACCATTTTCAGTACTACACCATTGAGAACGCGTAAAACACATTCAAATTTTATAATCGGCGTCCAATTCAGTTAAAATCAAATTATTTTTTCCTGGGGATTTTTCCTGACATGAAATAAAAAAATCGATTAAAGACGTTTTTCAAATGTGATTCAACTATAATTTGGCCTTGATGACCACTTTCATCATTTACCCAATCCCTTTTTAGCTCAATCCTCAACGATAGAGCGTTTCACGTTACATAATTGTAATCAAGTGGACGAAAAGTGTAGAAACGAAATTTTTTACTAAGTCTTTTCTCTCCTCAAGGCAACTCATTTTTCTCTTTATTCATCATCTCCTTTTGCTTTTTGCCTTTCAGCATATGTGCAAGAGTGGACATGAGCAATAAGCAAGTACGACTCAGAATTTATTGTAAAATTTTGCATTTACTGCAGTTTCTCCGTGTAAGATACGAAAAAGGACTGCATAAGTTACGATTTTCTGTTGATCAGTGATCACATTACAAAACAACACGACCCTAAAAAATCCACACATAGAAATCATACGATATTTTATGTACGAAACGGAATGTGAATAGAAAATTCAACATCGAACGGAGACCAACACGAAAAAACGTGGAAGAAGAAGACGACAATGTTTTTCATGTGCTTGTTTTTGACGTTGGAGTTTTGTAACGCGCAATGCGTATTGCTTTGAATGCAGACGATCGACTGTCTTCTCTTTTTGTAGGCTGTTTTAAAAAATGTACACAAAAGACGACAAAACCTAAACTCAAGTCAGCTCAAGACAAATTACAAGTTTTGAAACGATTCCGTAAAGATTTGAGGAACTTTGTCGCTTTTCTGTTTCTTCTGATTGTGAGACAAGGCGGAGAAAAAAGGTAAAAGGAAAACCGGCTGAACTTATCTACTTTTCATTAGCATCAGAATCATCATTTGACCACTTTTCATCCTTTTAACTCTCAAAGTCAGATGGTCCACGGGCAACAGTCAGAAGTCAATATTTATCATTTATCTATTATCAATCACCATCAACAATCCACAGGGAAAACAACCGAAGAGAAAACAGAAGAGACCTGACCACAAACCTTTGCATTCTTTTAATTCCTCAATTCCCAATTTAAAAAAGAAACAGACGTTCTTAATGTTCAATTAAATTGCTGCCCAAACCATTCAAAATCTAAAACTGGCAAGGCTGATTAACACCTCATTAAAATATTGAACGGCGTCAAATATTAAAATCTCAATGTTTTTATGTTCATACGAACTAAGGGGAATTTGGTGGTGCTGGGTTTTAAAATCGCAGTTCAAACTGGAGTCAATGAAAACTTGTAAACCATTAAATATTTTTTTTAGCAGTCGACAAGTGTTTCGGTGTATTTAATTGTGTTTTTACCCTAAAAAATTGTGTGCGCTGCTCCAATAATGTTTCTGAAATGGTGTAATTTGTAATTGACAATTTCAGTTTGTGGGAGTGCAACGCCGCTTGTTATTTCCAGCACTTTGCGTACTGGATTACCGTCCATAGAACATTATCTGTTGTGATTGCCTAGAATATTGTCAACCGCACTTCCATTTTAATGAAATTCAATTGCACTGCTTTTGAACTCTGAATTGATTTAAATTTGGTCACCGACTCGACATCAGCATTTAACATTCAACATCCTTCCGCCACAACTCAAAACGTCAACTTTCAACCTGAAATTGTTAACTGTTTTCTTTGGCGATCTATTTATTGTTTATTTTTGCACATGACGTGATAAAATGAACAAGTCATCAGCATTTTTAATCCGTAGATGTGTGTATGTACATTGTACGCGGAAGGCTGAAGATTGCAGATTGTACATGTTAACATGTTGAATTCAGAAAGTAAGAAAAAAAGTAATAAAAGAGACATTGAAACGGTCATTTAAATTTGTGCAAAATCTTCCGTTTCATTTTGTGACACGAGCATCATGGAAATAACGCAATTGCAGATGCTGCACAAAAATGATATTCAATCTTTTCACATTAAACTTTGAATGAGTCAAGTTTCAAGTACTATTTTTCTTTTCTTTATAAATTGTGAATCTATTTTTCTTTTCATTATAAACATTGACGAGTGCAGTGAACATACTTAAAACTTAAAATGATTAGTGTAATTTATCCTGTCTTTCCAAAACATTTGACGTTTGACTCTTCATATTTGAGTGCTCAACATTTATTTCACTTTCCACTGGACATTAAAATCGTCTCAAATTTCTCAGCTGACTCGTCATTTCTACTCGAGGCCAAAAACTGTTAAGCTTGAAACCCTTGTGATTTCTGAATGAACATTGAACATTGTAAATTTTAAACGGCAATCAAATCTGTCTCATTGAAAGTTATTGAAATAAATAATAAAGACAATTCCGCAAAAGTTCAGTAATTTTCCCTCGTCCTTTATTTATTTATTAATTTGAGCTTCTATTCTCAAACGGATCCACTCGATGTGCCTGCAAGTCCATTTTTTTGCTTCTTTTATGATTTCTTACTTGGAATTCAAAACGCTGCAACACGCAGTTTTAAAACGGTGTGTGGTTCTCTGGAGTTACGCAGAAAATTCTGAGAACATAGCATTCAGAAACATGGAACGATTTTAGAGGAAAAGGAGCAAAAGTTTTCAGAAAACTGCGGATTAATGAACTAAATAAGTCAATATTGGCTTTGATAGTATATCATAAATTGACAATCATTTTCCCGCAGTAATAAAACCACGATTAATGATACAAATTTCATCTAATTTAAGAAATTATGGAGTTGGACGCCACTTAAAAACATTTAGACGCTGAAATGGGACTTTAATCTGGAGAACTCATTTTGTTGTCAAATGTTAGCGTGACTTGATTGACATTTGCATAAATTAAATACACTATGGAATTAAATTACTCAAAATTCCTTGATAATGTTCAAACAAAGTACATACGAATATTTGTGTTATTTTGGCTTACTTTGTCTGAGGTTGTGCGGGAATTTTCGGGGGCATTGTAGGAAATGGCGTACGGTTGATATGAAATTGACATTGTTGCACAACTCATCCTCAAAACTTCACTCACTTTTTTATCGCTCATCAACAAATCAACACTTGAATTTGAATTTTGTGAGCCTATTTTCACTTTTACAATTCGGCTAAATCAATCACCTTTTCACTTAAGATATTAGCACAAGATATTTTCCTTCGCTTTGAGCCGCTGAAATTTCAATTGTATTTTCTATCACTCACTATTCAATTTTCACCAAAAACTACCTTGTTGTCTGTTTTTTTTTGGTACAAACAACTTTCACAACACACTGAAGTTTGAACGAATATGTTTTGATGATTGAAGAATTTCACTCACAAGAGAATAAAAAAGTCATTGTTTTTGTTTGATATTGAGTTTTTGATGTTCAAACAAAATTTGAGTAGTTATTTTGGCCTGCTTCTTCTTCTCAAGTGTCCAATTCAAAATTCAATGTAAAAAGGGACATGAATACAATACCCAGCTGTGAACAAAATTAGATAGATAACGATTCAAATGGATTTAAAAATGAGTGGTGTAAGTCACATCCACTTGAATCTGCACTGATCATTATTCACCGTTCACTGTTTTACATTTTAAATATCAAGGAAAATAGAACAAAATACAACAAAAAGACTGAAAAGCTGGGCTACAATTTTTTCACTTGCTTCCGGTTTTATAAAGACGATCAAAAAGAACAGAAAATAGAAATCACAAGAAGCGTCGAGCCGATATGCTTTGTTGTGAAGCAACGTTTTAATTATTCACTTCGCTCTTTTCACAATCTTTGCATAGGAACTAAAACTGAGCACAAAAAATGGAACATTCACGACTTAGCCAAAGCAATTTACCCACTGAACACTAAACTTTGGTGTATTTTAAACACGAAACAAAAACTCGCGAGTCGAGCCAAAACCCGAGATAAGGAACTTTTGATTATTTCTGAATTCCAATTTGTCTTTTGTCTTTGACTCTGATCTCGCTTCTGGATTCTGTGTTCTCGTGTGAGTTGCGGAGAGTCGATGCTGAAAGCTAAAACTGAGTTGAGTTTCAACGAATGCGCAGCTCGTTCAGTCGATCCGATCCAATCCGAGTCCAACTCCAAACTAAACCAAAAAGACTCGACTCAAATCCTCTCTTCTTTTTTTTCTGGCTTTTCCACAGCTCGTCATTCTCCGTTCCCTTGTCTTTTGTATTTCAAACTCTTGTTCTTCTATTTTCTGTTCTGTTTTGTAGAAGAGAAATCAAATGCTGCACTTTTCACAATATTTGTGTTTTTCACCACGGAATTGGAATTAACTTTGTGATTATGAATAGTAAAATTCCAGTGTTGGGATTGGTCAACTCATTTTGACACTGTTTAATTTTGGATTACAAAATAAAATATGGACCGGAAAACGCGACCCAGTTTTCTTTAGTTAAGAGAAAATAGAATTAAAATTCGTTCAGTCACAAACAATTAATTGTTGTGTTTTATGTTTAAGTTATTTTAACGACGACGATGACTCAATTTTGATTAAACATTTCTTCAGCATTTGAAACAATCTTGATCAAATACAAGAAGCCGCGTGATTAAAAATGAACGTCCTTGTTAATTTTCTGGCAGTTTGTAAATCACAATAAATTACAACAAATTAATGTTGAATTTGCCTTGTGGACATTTCCTTGCAAAAAAAAGATACGGCAAATAAAAACTTTGGAATAAGGATTTTGTGATTAACTGGGTCGTAGTTGAGAATTTGATGCCGAGTCGACTTTATATTCAAATTGACTAGATTGATTTAGAGCTTTGATTTTGATTCTGTATTAAATTCACTCGAGCTGAGATTATTGAAAGTATAATTTTGTTGGTGTTTGAGTAAAGAGATTCGGTTGAATATTTTGTGTGAGATGTTTGACGCACAACTGGATGAAAGTTGAGTTGAGTTGAAAATTGAGCGTGGAATTCTGCTTAGGAATTTGGACTTGAATTTGGATTCCGAGTTGCATTAGAAATTAGAGTTGATCTGGCTGAGTTGACTGCGGGAAGAGGAACTTCGTTTTACATGCATTTTCTGTGTATCTTTCTTCTGTTTTGTGTTTCTTCTGTTTCATCTCATATCGTTTTCCTCGTAGTTTCGCATTCCATTCCAATCCGCTGGTTTGATGGCACGAGCTCAGCTTAATTTAATTCCAAATTCCAAATTCCAGACTCAACTCCACCCGACTCACTTTCCCGCTCTTCTTGAACTCTTTCAACTTGTTACTCAAGCAGATTTCACTTACTTTTGCCAGTGGCTCTTTTAATGTTGGTTGAGAATCGGACGAGAAGGCCAAGTCGAGTCTCGTTATCCCAGTCCACAAAATTAACTTCTACTTCTTTGAACCCGCTCAACTTTTCTTTGCGTTTTTTTTCTTTCTTCACTCAAAGTCTCTTTTCTGTTGAATGCGTTGCTTTTTAGTTGAGTGTACTCGTTCACCTGTCTTTGTCTCAAGTGTTCAACAATAACACAATGAACTAAATTAGATTGATAGGTTATGTATTTGTAACGTGTAGTTCATAGAGTTTATCCAAATGTCTTCATGTTGAAAGTGTATTTAGTAGTTTTTTATTTTAGATATTTTAAACATTTAACAGATCCAATGCAATTGATAAACTTTTTGTACTCAGGGAAGCGACTGAATTCCTTTAGCTGACTACACACAAGCTAACAAACTGCATGATGAACATTATCTTGAAAATAAAGACACGGCGTTGAACTTGACCACTGAAAACCTAAAACTTCAGTTCAAAAGCTACTTCTTGTATATTTTATGATACTTTAATGGTTTCAATCCTTTGTTAGCGTTTTGTTGTAGCTATTTAAAACCCTTTGCCATCTTTAGATTCAAAGAAACTAAGTATGAGCGCTTTTAAATACGAAGTGTTCACTGTTGAGTGTCAGTATTTTCGTATACGGCAGTTTTGAATGTGGAAAAACTTGGTAAATTTCGACGCCGTTTTAGTAAAACTGCGTCACAAAACCCACAACAATTTGCAGGTTTCGAAAAGAACAATTGGTAGACCAATTTCGTTTAAATTTTTATCAAATATTTAATGTCATAGTAATTCATTTTAGTGGTTTTTATCTTCATAACTTTTAAACATGGAAATTTTAAATGAGCAGTTATACAATCGAACATCGAGTCGATCTCACTTTTGTTTGTATCCACTGTCCATTTACATTTAGTTTGACACTCGTATGTTTCTGATGATTTTGTTGTGGTACTTGTTGCTTCTTTTTGATTTGTACCTTTTATTTCGCTTACAAATAGTAGCTTCTTTTTTATTTCGATTTGATTTTTATCTGAATTCAGGGCTAAATTTGCACGGACCAGCGAAAGCCGGAAGACTGAGTAGTTGAAACCAGAGAAGAGAAAATACATGAAACTTTGCATTAATAATTTTGTACACGTTTGGGATCTAGAACAGAGCGGAGAATCGAGAATCCATAATCGAGGAGAGCGGAAAAGAGAGTTGGAATCGTTTGTTGTGTGTTTGTTTGGGATTGAGGTGGAGTTTGGAGTTGAAAATTTGGAGACTGAAGCCTTGAGCTTTGAGCTTCCCATCGAACCTTCAACCCAAAACATTAATTTTTATGTACAGCCCGTTCCGTCGCGTTGTCTCTCATTTTGTTTGCGTAAATGCTCTTATTGTATACTAAACACATTGTCAGCTCCTGCTCCAGCTTTATAAACATTGCATATTCATTTAGTTTAGCTCTTTTAGAGTTCGTCTTTTCTATTTCATTAAATAATGTGCATTGATAAAACTCTTTTCACTTGAGCCTTGAGCCTTAAGCCTCCGTGTTATAAGACGTGGTTATAATGTGAGATGTTGTTTGTTGATTGTATTATGAGCATTAGCGTCAAAATTATACAGAGAAAAGGGACTAAGTTTAAAAGATAACGCGTTAGAAATTAGATATGCGTAGCATTCTGTGTGCATAAGGGTTCTGTACACAGTGACGAACGTTTAGCAATGCAAATTTTCAAACGGCGCTGAAATCACTCATTCATTCAGTTTGAGATTAATTACTTAAATGTTTTAAACGGCGTTGCTTTTCCACAATGATCAATAAATTAGGTGTTATTTTTCAATGAATTTTGAATACAACTTCAGAAGTTTGGGCGGCAAACTGGAAACGCCTCTGGATCCTGGATGAACTGTATGCAGTGTTTAGCTAAAATATTCCACAGCTCTGGATCGAAAAATGCGTGAATGTCAAATGTAACGGAAATTTGACTATTTTATAAGTGAGAGATGGGTTGCGACTTAAGAATTGAGAAAGAGAAGAGTTTGAAATTTTAGATTCTAGATGCGAGATGATTTTACAATAATTTACAAATTACAATTTGAATGCTGAGGTGGGAAACGAGCTCAATCAGGATTAAACAGCAAGATATTATCTGCTACACATTCACATCCATATTCACATCTACAATCTACAGATTTCAAATGGTAGATACAATAAGAATGAACTACAACAACTGGGAAAAGAAGAGTCGAGCTGAGTGGAATTGAGTTAAGGTTACAAGTCGAGACTCCAGTGGTGAAAAAGTGTATAAACTCACCCCATGTCTCGAAATCCTCGGCCCTATTGCAATTACATTTATCGCTTCATATTTCATCAGTGATACTGCTTTGAGATTTGCCATTCAAATTGCATTTGCATTTGCATTTTGCATGTACACCGGAGTACAGCTCTGTGCTAATATCATAATTGGATATTAAAGCTCAAAGTGCATGTGTTTACATCATGTTGCTGTTATTAATTCTTGCCATCGTCATTCACAACTTACAGCTGATTCACAATGTATAAATAATATCGCTGATGTTCCTTATGCCTTTCCGTGTCACGTAGCTCCAAAACAAGGCAACATGTTGAGATACTTCAATATCGAAACATCCTCTTCGTATTCTCTTTCGGCGTATGAGTTTGTCGAGTAAAAACTTTCCTTCTTTCCCTGATGATGAGCGACGATTTCCTACAACATGCTTCTAAACTGCTGTTTTTTTTGAGTTTTTACTGTTCCAAAAATAAAGCTGAAGCGTTTGTAACTACAACATTGCAAAACATTTTAGGAATATTTATTCACGTGAAGAGACGAAGTAAGAGGAATTAGAGAATTTGGGAGAATCGGAAAAATCAGTTCAAGTCCAACGCCGTTCAAAATAAATTTCTGCTTAAGCACAAGCAACACCACAAAGTTATTGTGTATCGTAAATCGTAAATATTATGTCGAATAAATCTCACACGGTCTACTCAACAGTAGAAGCTCAAGATGACATACCAAATGTAGATGTGTGCCTGATGTTCTCAAAATTTTACCAATACACCGGAATCTCTTTGTAAAATCCAGAGAATGAAAAAGAGAAGCAGAGTTCATCAGAAAGAGGAGAGGAGGTGAAATGAGATTGAAGTGGATCTTGAATTTCCATTGAATTTTGTTATATATTCTATTCAATTCCATAATGACACGCAAGAATCGGCAGTCTCGAACTCAAGCGCAAAGCACAAGCCACAAGCCGCAGAACGGCGAGAAAAGAGGAGAGAGACGAGAGGCGCAAGAGAAGTGGAAAGTCTCAAACTACAAAACAAAGAACATAGAAGGAAATCAAGGGGATTTGTGATGTAACGTATGAGCAAAGGTGACAATGAAACTCGGACTGTGACTTTGGCTGTGACTGCCAAATGGCAGTAATTTTACAATTTAATCACAATTTACTATTCAACGTACGGATTCATTTAATTTGTAGTACTGTGGCAACTGGCAACCGCGTACTGAATCTACACTGCACGTTTAATTTTTAAACGACCAAAATATTTTCAAACGGCGTCCAACTTTCAATCAACAAAGTTTTGCGTTTAGACCTTTATTCAGCATTTCATTTTGTTGGACTTGGCTCAACTCATGCTGTACGTTTCTGAAACACTTTTGTTCCTATTCCAACGAGGAAAAGGGAAAAGGCAAGACGGGACCGAAAAATGCCATAAAACCTTTTTGTAGTTATGATTTTCAAAAACGATCCACAATCTGCATGTACAATTGGGAACAAAACCAAAAAATAAAGAACATGAAAACCAAAAGAATGGGATTTGTGGAGAGACAAGTCAGAGATCAGTGTCAACTTTTTAAATCGCTATTTGCTATTGGGAAATTACTAGACAAAATTTTCTCAAGTACCATTTGACCCGATGATTTTCCCATGTATGGAATAAAAAGTAGAGAAAAATTTTTAAACGGCGTTACAATATCACAATAAAACTTGCGCGTAAACGGAAATTTTCCCTGACAGTTTGTACTGAAAATCACATTACATATGCGAGTTCTGCAAAATCAATTGTGCGGAAATGTTGTAACGTTTGCTGAACAGACAAGTAATGTGAAAAAATCACAGATCCCTTTAGTAACGATTTCAACAGCTAGCAGTTCAAAGCAATTTCTGAGATTTTGTGAAATTTAATAAGCAAACGAAGTTGAATTTGTTTTGTTATATTGTCATTTGCAACCGACGTCTATTTTCCAAATTTTCAACAAACATTTTGAAGATGTCTAAACCGTTTTTACTGTGGGCGACTGCAAACATCGTAATACTAAAAATCTCCACTAAATTGAGACTCAGGACATCCAGAGAATCATTTTTAGTGGTCACATGACGGCAATCAGAATTTAAT
>JAQGBH010007493.1:0-10911 GCA_034698265.1 Sminthurinus aureus | reverse complement strand
AAACTTCGGTTTTTTCGGTTTTCACAAATTATATAATATTTTTAGTAGACAGGTATTTCAATATAATAGAATAAGCTATCGTTTCTACTGGCTCGCTCCCTCCTTAGGTACTCCTGTACCCGTGTTTATTTATATTAAACATACAAAATACATACGCAGAATTCATTTCGTAATCTACTCGTTTAATTTTGTTAAATAGTGCCCAATATTTCACATCATCTACCTTTTCCTTTGATAATGTAAAATTTGTGCTTGTATTTTTCCATTTTTCCATTTTTACCAGAGTTTCAGAGTCCCAAAGTCTTGAACAAAATTGGAAGAGGAAATTGAAACCTGAGTAAACATTTGTACAAACATTATAGAATATTCCATATTACATATTATATATATACCACACAGGTTGAAATCATAGACTACAGGTAGTTTATACACTATACACATTTATACGAAGAATGATGGTGACATCATCATCAGACATTGGAAAAGTTTGTTCTTTTTTTCATTTTTGACATTTATTTTGTACAGCGGGTAAATTCAGAGGACAGAGGACAGAGAGTGGAACCGTATGAAACCGTGTAGACAAAATAAAGAGAAACGGGGAAAGAATCGAGCTCTAAATTGGTTTTTCAAATTAACCATAAAGGCATAACCATGGAGTACACGGTATACAGAATGGAGCATTGAGTGTAGAGTGATGATTGACTTGTTTCCTTCTGCATGTGCTCTACTCTGCTGTGCTGTGTATTGTGTATTGTGTATGAAGAAAGAGGATGTAATCACCATTAACATCAGAGAGACTGGAGCACTTATAAAATGTACACTGTACACTTTACACACTACACACATTATCCATCTCTGTATGTATTTGTGTATACATATTATGTGTGCATTTAGAAGAGTAAATGGATCAAAATGGAATAACATTTAGACCTGTAGTGGTGACATGTAATGGAATATATATCGTCTAAAGTCTAGAATCTAGAATCCAGAATCTAGAAAGCGATATCATATTTGAGTTTTCCATGAAAAGAAACAACTTTAGTGTAGATTGTACTTTGTACTTTGTACACTATTGGATTGGATTGGATTGGATTATTACGCATTTATAACGTTTTGTTTTTTTATTGTTTCATTTAATTTCATAATTAGAACCAACATACTGAACCATAATCAACTGGTAGTCTTTACAGTGAAAAGCGAAATGATATGTTATTTTATTTCCCAATTTTTATCATTGATACATGTTTTATGTTTGCTATTTTGATTTTCATTATAGTTTGAGTAATCATGACTTTTTGTAATATTTCTTTGAAATTCCTCTCTGTATTCCTATTGAATTAGAAATTAATCCAAGTATTTGCAATTTTTAATCCATAATCCATAATACATGCAACTTTTATCTTTGTGCTAGTGTTCTTTTTTTATTTCATTGTGTATTGTGAAATATGAAATATCTTGTTAGAAGTTACAAGTTGCGAGTTACAATTTGAAAGTAGAAAGAAGAAAGTACACAAATTACAAATGTCTCGTGGGTAATCCTCGCAGAAAGGAATCAGATAAAATAAGAGGAAAAATAAAATAGAAATTATTATGTTATGTTATGTAGTATGAGGAATCAACTGCCATTTTATGTATCGAGTATTGAGTATTGAGCATTGAGTTTATGTATTTAGAATTCATGGAGAAAACCAAGAAATATAATATAATATACAATTTTTCTTATATGGGGGAGTTTTGTAGCTGAGGCTGGAAAACGAAATGGAATGGAAGTGGAGAGTCGTGGACTTTTTCTTTCTCCGTTTCTCAATCAAATTCGACGGGGGTATTAGACATTGCCTACACAAATTTATGATATACATGGAGAATTGAGAATGGAGCATGTAGGCACATGTGAATATGATATGTACGTCCAACATACAATATACTTTTAGGATTTTTAGATAGAAAGTTAGAAGTTGGAAACTGTGTGAGCATACAGACACACACACAATCTACAATCTACTCTGTACTGTGAACAGTGAGCAGAGAGAAAAGTCAAGACGGCAATATTTCTTCTCGATCAATATCTGAGCCGTCCACGTTATTTTTTCTTCTCTTCTCTTCTCGTTTTCTTTGCCTTTCTCCTTTTTGCTGTCCACACATAACTTTGAAGTATGTTGAGTCCAAGAGACAGACACAGAAACAGAATCAGAATCAGGAGCAGAGACAGAAAAGAGAGAATCCGATACTTGTGACTGTATTGTATATAATTGGACAGCGCCATAGTTCATAACTCTGTTCAATTCTCGACCACCCACTCTCTCCTCTCATATCCTATCCTCTCCACTCTGCCTCTTTAGGTCTTAGTCGTAAACCGTAAAAATCTCATGTACTCATGTATAACTTGCCATATAAAATATCAAAATCAAAGTATAAACTACAAACCAAAAACCAAACCAAAGTCCAAACTCCAAACTCTGCTCGTAATAATTTTTGGAAAACTCTTTTCATCTTTTGACTCTGATACTTATTTTCCTCATCAGTTCCAAACGTTGAATTATAGATATAGATATTATACTGTATATTTTGCTTGCTTTCTTGCTCTTTTTCTACGTTTATCATTTCACTTGACCATTGACCATTAAAACTTGTATTGTATTATGTATTTTGTATTAAACATTGAGTATTGAGCATTAAGCATTGATATTTTAATGCTTTAATTACAATCACAGTGTTCTTTTGTATGCCTGTTCAATAATTTTATCCATGAAGTGCAGTTTTTAAAGCCATGTTTGTTATTTCTTTTTCTTAGTTTTTGTCTCACATTGTCTTTTGGAGAATATAGGACATAGAATATCAAACGAGTGGAAGGAAAAGTGAGAAGCCTTTTAAACTGGCTTAAACCAATGAATTGTATATGATTTTACTTTATTATTTGAAACTAACTAATCGTAAATCTAAAGTCGAAGCTCGAGCAAAGTCTATTATGAATAGTCCCGGCTACATCTTTTGTACTGTGTATGTGCATTTAGGATATTATAAAACATTTTTGCTATTATAACCGACTGGAGAAGAAAGGCCGAACGTACGTACAAGTATCATGTGTATATTTGGAACTTTTAGATTTTAGATTGTAGATTGTAGGCTGTAGGTAGTAGAAGAAAGGACGAAAGGAGAGAATAATAAGTAAATGTAAAAAATAAGCCTCGTTCGCCTTATCTCCCCTGCCAAAACTTCAATTTTATATCAAGTTATGATATGATATGATACGAGTTTTGAGTTTACCTTGCTGAGAATTATTCGGCATTGTACTATGCATTGAGCTAATATCAGGAGGTACACTATACACATGACAGGACATGTGTGTTTAATGCTAACTCATTCAAAATTCAACATTACAGCTTTTTTTCCTATCATCCTACTTGTAAATCTTCATGTATGCTGTATGCTGCAGGTTGTATGCTATGGAATCCATATACTTGCTTATGGATCCACATGCAAATGTATCTAAGATTCATGCATATTTTTTTGAATTTAAAGCACTAGAAACTAGAAGAGAAGAAGAACGAGTGTGTAGTGTGTACATGTCAAAAGCTCAAGTTAAAGTTGGAATTGGAAGAGGCAGCAACATTGCATACATATATACATACAACGTCCAAGAACTCTCTCTTTCTCTCCCTTTCGTTTTCTCCGTCTCTCGCATGTGAAATTTATCCTTCCATATTTTAAAGCTGAACTGAAGCCAATGGAATGCAAACAAGAGAATTTCACTTGAGCCTCCAACTTGAGACTTGAGACTTTTGAAGCAACTCTTTTCCCTCTCTCTCTCGTCCTCTATTGTGTGAATGTTTTCTACAGACTTTATTTTTCATTCACTATTCTCTCCCTCTCTCTCTCTGCGTACTTTCCATCTACATTTCATTTCATATTCCATTGCCTGCTGTGTGTATGCTGCATGGTGTATGTGTATGAAGTTAGAATTTCAATAGTTTTTTCCCTTTAAATATACATTTTCTAAGTACGTATGGGTATATTTATAGAAAGATCACATATTCACATATTTGTATATTTTACATCTATCTTCTATCGACGGACGACGGACTGTGGAAAAAAATTCAAATTTAAATTCAAATTCAACAAAAACGTGCTACAGATAAAAGTGGATGGTTATGTCAGGACATTATATGTTGTTACGACTATGTGTACTCAGTACTGTGTACGTACGATTTAACAATAGTACAAAGGCTTTGAAGTGCTCCCTTCATTCCTATCTGCATTTTATATTTTATATTCTACATTATACGCTCTACACCTACGCCTAAATGTGAATATGTCGTATGATACACTAAAGCTGAGAGTAATATTGATTGAAGACGGAAGGGAAAAGGAAAAATGAGAACGTCAATGAGGAATAAACATGAATATAATTTGTAGATTGTAGATTGGAGATTGGAGATACAGGAGCATCAAAAGTCATATCTATCTAGTGTCTAAAATCTAATATCTAATATCTCTACATATTCCGAATGAGAAGGAAAATATTCACAAGGATGGAAAATAGGAAATATTTCTATCAAAGTGTGATGTGTGAGACATCATAATACATAATAGTATATTTTTTATCGGTTCATGACGATGATGCAAAATGCAAAACGGCACCGTCTTCTTCAGGAACATTGTGTTTGGAGTTTGGAAAGAGTACAACCTTGCCTCGCCAAACTCTACTTGCAAATAATTGTGCCGTGCTTGGAAAATGGAAAATGGAAGAGCTGGCCGGAGAAGAATGAAAATGAAAAAAAAGAGGATACGATAGGATTTTAGCCATTGAGGTCATTCAAGTATGCAATAACTTTAGAATATAGACAACATTTTAAAACCAAAAACCTTGCTTCCATCTTTTCCGTCTGTGCCCTACGTTGCTTAGAAAATCATGTAGCAAAGGAGATGGGAGAAAGAGGAGGCTTTTTCTTTCTGATGGTGTTTGAGGTGAATATTTTAAGTTCAAGTTAAATCCAAAGCTATGAATATTTTACAGATTTTTAAAGGCTTGGTCTATGGCCTAAGCTCTAAGCATGATCGGAAAGTTTAGTCACTTTTGTTTCTACGTTTATACTTTTGCCTTTTGAGTTTTGACGTAGTACCGAATATTTTTAATATATTTTGGCAATCGACAGTATCGAAAAAGTTTTACTGTCTTTTTTTATCATGAATTTTCTATTACATTCTTGAACTTGTGATTGATCGATTGATTTATTAAAGTAACTACCTATGTATCTCAAACTTAGACCGTTTTTATAGATATTGTTGTATCTTTTTGGAGTAATTATTATGATCATAAAGAGCACAGCTCATAATCCCAGGGAAAATCTGAAGAGGAATGAGTTAAAGGGTAAATAATAGCTTTTTACAGTAATTTCTAAATACGAGTTGAGGTTTGAGTTGAAAGTTGAAAGCAAGTGCACTGGAGAGCTTATGTTAGTCAAGGGTAAAATTTACATTTATAATTCATGATACTTTGGCCTTCTTTGCATTCGTGGGAATACCGCTGTGAATCTTTTCCATTCACTTGATTCATTCATTCATTCATTCATCATCATCATCATGATTTTAGTTACCTGAAAGTTTTCCTAGAATCTCCAAATCTGATTCCAGCTCTGACTTTGAAGCTTTCTTTAAATGCAATGGATCAATTTTTATGAAAACCAATAAGCATTTTCTGCCTTCTGCCTTCTTCTTTCTTAGAATGCTATAATATGTATCATAATTTTCCTACCATTTATTTCCTACATTTTGTATATTAGTAGCAATGAAAATTAGCATTTGAAAATCATGAATATTGCAAGTGGACAGTGGACATTGGACATGAATGCATAAGCTATATAATGCATCGGCTTTTATTCAAAATTATGTACGGGATTTATTTCAAACCGTTCTCTTTCATCATTTAAACTTGTTCACATGTGTGCACATTGCACATGGATTCCATTCCATAGTGCACATCAAGATGAAAGGGAAACCTTTATATATTGAAAATACTTAGCTCATGTATACATAAAATTATTGGTTGACCAAAAATATGAGCATGTAGAATGGAGAATGGAGAACAGTAATCGCTCTTCCGTTATGTTATATTATGTTCTATGACTCTGTTTTGTGTTTTGTGCTTTTATATCTTGATGCATCCTGGTTTACTAATACAAATACGCTGGTCTATTTTACATTTGAAATTTGAAGGAAAAGATACATTGTGGCCATTTCCTGCTTTTTTACGGGATGTAGTGAAAGCCAAAATGTGAATCTCTATAGTATCGACTATCTATAGTAATATACAGTATGAAAGTGCCTGTGCTATCTTTGATCTCTCTCCCTCTCTCCCTTTCTCTTTCTCTACCATTTTATATTTTATCTTTTGTTCATGAGAGAAAGAATAGCAAATAGCATCTTAACTCCGTGGTGGTGCACATGTGCTTGTGAACAGATATGAAACTTGACTGTACAAATTTGAACGGATTTTTCCTTTATGTCAGAGGCTGCATGTACATTGTACGATGTACAATTTTCAATGTTCAATGCATAATGTACATGCTTATACATATGAATGTCTAATATGTATTAGAATTTGAGAAAAATCAAAGAGAAGGAAAAGATAAACTGAAAAATACCAAACAACGTGGAACGGAAATGTTCAAAACCACTTGAGTTTTCTAGGTTTTACATGCTCAAGTATTGGAGAAATGGAAGAGAATGTTGATAAAGGGAAAACGTACATTGAAGAACTAGCGATTTGAGACTTGAAACTTGAGATTTGAGACTTGAGACATTTTGTTCAAAAATCATGTATGTATATACTTTCTCTTTGGAGAAAGTTGGCCATATTTAAGCTCGGCTTCAAGTATAAAGGGAGACATAATACGTAATCGACTTGAACACTGAACACTGAAGACAGTATCCACAATATTACGTTATAGCCAATATACGGAAGACTGTAGACTCAAGACATTTGATGTATTTTATGTTATGCTTCCTTCTACTCTAAAAATATTCATGGCAATCTTCAATATCACAACACTGAGGAAATTTTCAACTTTAGATAGGAAAACTGTCCATCTAATCTCGGTTTAAGTACGTACATTTCTATGTATGCATATATTTTCTTTTTAATATTATCTAACGTACATTGTACACGGTAGATGGATATTGGATATAGAAGGAAACGATTGACTCCTTTGTTGTCCTTTTTCTCTTTCATCCAAAGAGTTTTTCCGCATTTTCCGTTATCTTGATATTCTGAATATTCTTGAAACTATTGATTGTTTTTGACATATGCATATGAATATCTTCTTTGTTCTGTGTTTCTTGACTGTTCTTTGTTCTTTGTTCTTTGACTACATGGAAATAAAAAGGAGATCCGTTTTTTAAAAATCCATTCTATTTAAATATTTAAAAAAAGGGAAAGCACTGCAGATTTTTCAGATAGATTTTTCTCTAGACAATCTCAATCCAATTTCAACAGCAGCGGTATAATAACAATTCCAATTCCTATCCAAATTCTAATCCAACCCAACTCAATCCAAACCAATGTCAATAAAATTATGCGAACGGAAGTTTTTTGATACGGTAATAAAAGAGGAATTAAAAAATATGTCGAGTATTGAGTATTGAGTGAGCCATGTAAATTTAACGAGGTTCAGTTGAGTTGAGTTGCGTTGACTTCATCTCATCTCATCTCAACTGACATATGAAACGGGATGTGGAGTAAAAAGAGAAAAAACTTGATATGTCCAATATAAAAAAATAAGTAGAGAAATAAACAAAATATAGTACATAAAATTTTCTTCTCTTTAGTTTAGCTCCGATTGTGAATGTGATGTAGCCATGGGATGTACCATGTACAGTATACAGTGTACAGTTGACACTTGAGCTTCTTAAGTACAGCAAAGTAGCATGGGGAATCGGAATTACGTTAGTACACATGTACGACAAACGGAGGAAGACATTCACTAAATGTTGGATGTTTTGACTCTTTTTTTACTATTGTAATTCTCCAAAATAGCTTCGTTATGATCTGAGTGAAGGACCAATCACCCAGTTACGCTCCTTCCTTTTGTATCAAAATGATTCTATCCAGTTTCATTCCAACTTGCAACTTGCAAGAGTTGAGCCCTCCATTTTATATTATTTGTCTCTCTCCTCTTGTCGCACAACCTCGTGTATTGTATATTGTGTATTGTATATATTTTAGATAATGTCAATCGGATATAGTTTATTCTTTCTCCTATCTTCCTATCTGTCTTGCATCTACCGATTTTTCTCCTATCTGGATTCAGATCCATCTAGAGTCTAGAGTCGGGTGTATGGAGAATAGAACTTTCTATCTCCATGCATAAGGAAATAAGTGGGTACATTTATGCGCCATTGTTGGGCATTGAACTTGTTTATGGTGGTGAGCAAGTCTGAGGATTGTGCTGAAATTGACAGAAAAATTGTGGAGTGGAGAGACTTACGACCGTAACTAAAACTAACTATGTGTTGAAAGACAATGCCAACGCCAATGCCAATGTCAATGGAGAATACAGACGGAGAAAGATAGAGAGCATTTAATTTGTGAATTCAAAGTCTCCCACTTATAATTGCCGGTTACAGGTTTTAGACTAGAGCCTACATTCTACATTCTAGATTCTAGATAAAGCAAGTAACTATGTGCTACATGAAAACGGCTTGAATGGTTAAGGATTGAAAACTCCAGGTTTTCCCATTTTATTTTATTTCATTTCGTCTACCACAGTCATACCTTTTTCTACTTCCGATTCCGATTCTAATGTATTGTACATTGTACAATTAATAGCTCACAACAATCAGTTGGACTTACATAGATTCTACAGGATTGGATCTCTCACACAAAACGGAGAAAGTAGTTTGTCAAATTAATGTGATTCTAGATTCTAGATTCTAGATTCCAGCAACTTTTTTATGGCACTCCAAACTAGATTTGCTGTCTCTGTCTCTATCTCTACTTCCATCTGTAGCTTGTGGGTATCTCTTTGCGATCTGACTCTCGACTCTAGACTTTCGACTCTAGATCCTCGATTCCCGACTAGTTGTACACTCTACGCTGTATACTGTACAACTGGAGTTTTTTATGTCAAAGCACACCTACTTTTTTTACAAGCTTGAATGTTAAAAAAAAGTATAAAAATTTCGGATTCCGGGCCATATAAAAATATGCAACTTTACTTTACTCTTCCTTTTTCTGTTTCCTACATTATTATGGCTTTTGGTATGGGCTATGGACTATGCTATCAACTAGGGTTTGGAGTTTAGAGTTTAGAGTTTGGACAGAAAAAGTGAGAGTGAGAGTGAGTACCAGAAAAATTATTATTCGCCTTAAAACTTTGAGTAGTTTACCCATCAAATAAAAAACTCTGTCTGAAAAAAATAGTAAAAATCTAAAATTCCAGCTCATAAACTAACTGTAAACATTTTTCCATCCTACGTTCTCCAGGAACTTAAGAAAGTATGGAATCTAGAATCTAGAATCTAGAAACGTGGAGTGTACTGTTATTATTACTATTATTATTATTATTATTTAAAGTCTTGCTTAGAGAATGAATTTGTTGAAGCTGCTGCTTTTCACACTGTAATTTGTTTTTTCAATGGACATGGAAATGGGCAACTCTTGTGAATTTCCTGTTCTGTTTCAGTTATGCCTAGAGCCTAGAGTTCTAAACCTTAAAATCTAGAATCTCGAAATGTATTCGATTAGTTTAAATAGGACCGCTGATGACGAAAATTATACTTGAATTTCATACACAATTTAAACGTGGCAATAAATACAAAATTCCAAAGGTATGGACATTCTAAACTCTAAACTCCAAACTCCAAACAAGCCGTGGTCGGTTGGTTGTTGTCCTCTTTCTACTTAGCTTTTCCTACATTTGTTATGTTGTTTAGTTGAGGCGAGATGGGTCGTAAAAAGACAATTAGGATGAAAGTTGACAAAACAGGAATGGCAGAGAGTTGGGTCATGACATCTTCGAGAGGTCTAGCCTCTAGCCTCCAGTCTCCAGTCGCGCTACCTAACAGCCGTCAACCACGTCGTAATTTCGTAATCTTATGTAACGTAATTCTACTCGACTTGAATTAAGCACGTTGTAAATATATTCCACATTCTATTTTCTATTCCACTTTATATTGTATTGTATATTATATTATATTATATTAAACTGTGTATTGTGTATTGTATATTATGCAGCTTTTCGGATCTGCCGTATATGCAATATACAATATGTCTCACTTAGTATTTATATTTTGTATACGAATGTGTATTACTCTCAGATTAATATGCTATGTCTGAGGAGCCGTTAAAACTTGCTAGAATGATGGTGATAATTACAGTATGCTTGAGAAATCCAACATCCAAAATCCAAAGTAAAGAGACTACTTAAGCCACGACAATGCAATTTTCATCTGGATTCATATCGAAGAATTCATCTGGTAAAGAGTACAGAGTACAGGGGTTTACCCAATATTACTAAGCTGAACTAGAAACTAAAAGGCTTGCTTTACTTTTGTTTGAAAGGCTTCACAATCTTCACATGGTATGAGGCCTTTACAGAATTAAGCTTTTTTACAATTTTTTCCTGATTATCTGTATTTTCTTAGTTTGTAGTCAAGTTAACTGCCAAGTGTATACTTTACCCAAAAAAAACATCTTATTTGATCTCAAAACCAAAAGGCTGGATTTTAGATTGTAGATGAAATCTTTTATTTACCGAGATTTTACATTAGTTTTTAGGAAGCGAAGCTGCCTATTGAAATCCTCGTGTCCGTCTGTCTGTGGACAGTTTGAGTTGGTGCCATCTAGCGGGAAAATATTTCAACTCGACGGTGGCGCCATCTAGCGGGAAAATATTTCAACTCGACGGTGGCGCC
>JAQGBH010007492.1:0-10912 GCA_034698265.1 Sminthurinus aureus | reverse complement strand
TAGTTCGTTTCGCTCTTTTTCCCTCAATGCAGATTCGCTTGTGTAAGTGTGTAAACGAAAAGCATTCTTGATTATATGCAAAGTATAAAAGTACTGTTGTTTATTATAATTTATAATGTGCTTAATATGCATAATATATTACTGATATGTTATTTTCAACGTATTTAGCTACTTACACAAGATCTAATAGAGATGTAACTGGAAACTGGAATCCTCATGTCTCATGAAGTATCAAATATAATATATAATTACACTTTCCCACCGTCAAAAATTCTCGGAAGGAGGATACTTTAATACGGTATTCAATTACCAAGAGAAAAATTAGTTTACACAAAAGACAAACAAAGTTGATATACATACATGCATGCATGTGCTTTAACACATTCTAAGAATATACTCAAATTTTGTGTAACTATAAACCTAATTACAATATTATGAGACTGTATTATTATTATTATTATTGCTATTTTATGACCACCTACACAAGCAAATGAAGAAATCGATGATGAGAAGACACACAGTCTGAGAAACTGATAAAAAAACCCATCACAATTCAAAAGTTTGCCAAAAGCCAAACTGCACATAGAACATAGAAATAGGAAATATGTACATGATACACAGAAGTATTAAATATTCATAAAAATTGACACCAAAACGGAAAAAACGAAACTCCATCTCTATTATACTTATCATTTATTTCATGCTTCGTGGCTATTTAGATAAGGTTGATGATGGAAATATTATGATATTCGACTATACATGAATCTATGCATATAGGTACATTAAATTATGTAGAGCATCGAGCATTTTTTTTCTTCAGTTACTTTTAGTAGTGATAGGCGTAAGTATAATATGTATACATACATGTAAAAACTGTAAACAAAGATTTATTTTCAATACTGCAAATTTTTAGTAGTCTTTCTTATGCATGATGGTGCAATGACATTTAGTTTTAGTTAGTTGTTATTGGGAGTATTATACATATACGTACTTTATATCTGGAGCCATGTGTGTGCATATTAGATTATACAATTTTTTATTGTTTGTGTATGAATTTCCTGAAAGAATTTTTTTTTGGCAAATACATAGTAGGATAAAATTTGACATGCATTGCATATCATTAACATTGTTTCTCATCCTCTCGATTCTCGATCCATATGACTCATAATATATATATATTTCCCTTTGCCCTTATCCATCAAAATACTATACCACCACATGAAACGTATCAAGTTCTCCTCACACGAACATAATAAATTAAGCATATCTCAAAATATGATCTACATTTTACATTTAAAACGAGTAAAGCTCATGCACGTCTAATTATATTATAATGTACACAAGAGAGATAGTCATCTAAAGATGTATTTTGCAAATAAAGTACTTAGCACATATTGTGTACAGATTCGGTAAATTGTCGTATTTACAGAATATCATATTCTGAATTCTGAATATGGCAGGCATATGATTTCTGGAGAATCCTGTTTACTGTTTCCTTTGTTCTGTAAAAACGTTTCTTTATCTGTTTATTACTTACGTATATTATACATGCAGATAAAACTATCCACGTTTAGTGTTTAGCATGTTGTAGATTTTGCTGGATAAAAAGTTCATACGGTTCGTTTTTATGTGTAATGTATCATCATCATAACATATATACTATTATATTTGATATGCTATGTTATGTTATGTGTTTACAATCTTTTCAACAGGAGAAAGGAATTCCTTCTGTATTATTTTTTAAAGCACTTTACACAGTACACAGTGTACATAGCTTATGTCACGATATTATTGTTTGATGTTTAGTTTTGACAACGTTCACAATTCTAGAGGAAGTTCAGAGACTATTTTTAGAATAAAGGATCAAGTTATTTTTACGTTTGATACTTGTAGTTACACAACAAGTTACACACAAATGTGTGATTACTCATTACTCGTATGTACTATGTACATAGGATTTAATATTTCGTACGGACAACGGGCATGGAAATGTTTAAGAATGGAAAATAAAAAAATTGTCAACTGCTGTTGACTGTCGACTATGGCTGTGGCTATAAAGTTAATCATGTATCACAAAGTATCAAATGTTAAGTTTGCTTTTTTCAACTCCATATTCCATAGTCCACATCATGCAGGTTTTGCACATATTACAATTATCATGATGTTCATGATGAGAATAATAACAAATTTAAAAATAAATACGCAATCTGTGGTGCCTTGTGCGATGTTATGGAGTGCAGAGGGAACATTTTTATTTTTTATGTCATCTTCCTGTTCTTGTCGTCAGCTATACACATTAAAAATGTATCATTGTATTATATATTGTTGGTGTTTTTAATAAAATAAAACGCATATGCGACATTACTACGTTTTCCTTCCATCCATACAAGATACAATACATGATACATGGAATAACAAGTCAAAGGAAAACGATGATGACACTTTTTGAACTGATACATAATACAAAATACATAATAGAAGGAAGAATTAAGAATACAGAAGTAAACACTGCCGTTCTGCCACGTACAAATACTTGCCTCGTGACAAGGTGAATTCAATATTTAGAGTGTGGGAATCTTTTTTTTATGTATTTACAGATTACTCATCAAGATATCAAGTGTACATATCAAGCTCACACACATAAACAATTTGAGACTCTTTCTCTCTCTCTGTCTCTCTCTTTGTCTCTCTATCTCTAGTCATAGAAAGAGAAAGAAACAGAATGGAGAACAACCTGAGAAAGCGGAATACTTTTCTCATATTGTTTTATTAATGTGTAATTCGACTCTTTAATGGTTTAACGCCTCCAATCTCAATCTCAAGTCTCAAGTCTCAAATTTGATACATTGACAAAATGTAGAAATATCTGGGTACGTTTACAGTTCATGTATATTCGTTTAAAATGGTTATAATTTCATAATATCTGATTCAATCCAAAGTGTTTTTAACTGATTAACTAACACAATATATAATGGACTACTACTACTATTCTACGACTGTGACTCATGGCTCATGACACTCCATACTCCATACAAAACACACCACACACAAAGATAATTAAACCTTTATGTATATATATTCATAATTCATACAAAATCTTAAAGCTATATTATTTATTATCATAATCACAATTCCAGAACATTTTCGCTTTATCAAAAAGAAATTCTTCATTATTTGTTATTTGTTCAAACAGTATGTACACTGTATGTAGTGTGTACAGTGTACAGTGTACAATAGTCACACATATAAATGAGCTGCTAAAAGTCAGTAGCTCATTTACGAAATTTTTACAAGTTTCCCTGCACCAATTATTTTAAAATGTTCGTAATGATTCTACACAATTATATATGTATACTGTATACTATACTCTACACAGATACTAGATACATGTAATATACATTCATACATTTACATAGATGCTGGTGATGATGCTGTCAACAAATTTTTTATAACTTGATACACATAGTCATTTTTATACATGCGGACAAAATACGATACGGGAGGATTTTATGACTTGTTTTTATTTTGGAACATCGTACATAAAATTCCTTGCTAGAGACGTTCTCACGGTATTTCAAAAATGATGATGACAACTAGTAACTAGCTAACTACACCTACTTCAATATGCTTAGAAATTTGTGCATGGTGATACATATATGTGTGTATATTCAATAAAATAATATATAAATATATATGGAAGCACAAATAATTTTTTTCCTATCAAAGCTGCTGTATATTATCTATATTGCTTTGATTGTCATGTGAGTCTATGTATTTGTTTTAATGTACAAACTATACTTGTGTATGTATTCATGAATGAAAAACAAACCTCTTTGGTTTGTTTTTTACATTAGCAGTATCATGCTCATCTAAATATTAAATATCTATCAGCAAAAATCATACCAATGTATTGTAGAATTTTACACATGTTTACACAAAGGAGCAATGCATATTACATATGTATACATTACACATTATACATGCACATATTTATTACTCTTTGCTTAGAAAAATAACTACGTATATGTACATCACCTTTACCATTTCATGTGTCTGTGTAGAGTGTGTAATGGATAACATAAAATATATTGTACATTATTATTACCTTAAATATAAAAGACATAACATGATTGAAGACACAAAAAATTAACTTGTTGACATTATTATTGTGAAGACGTCGGTAAACATTAGCCTCAATCGATTCCTCAGAAGAAAATGGGAAATTTTTATCACACTTGAGATCATATTATACACATATCAAATACTTGTTGCTTTCTCATGGTGTAAAATCTAAAATGCCTTTTGACTTTACTTTTTATGCAACAAAAAGAGTACGGAAAAAAGCATTGATTTTTCTATTAAAATCCCTTTTCGTGAAAATCTTGACAACAACAATATGCATAACGTGTGTAAAGTTTAATAGACAATAGACGTATGAAACGGGAGTGAGTAAGCTGTAGACTATAGACTGTAGAGGTCAAGCATTACACACATGGAATCATGGAACATAGAACATCGATAATAGGATTATGAGTGTGGGTGTATAAAACAAATGCAACAAGAAGATAAACGAGAACAAAAAAAACTATGTATACCATTAAAAGACACTTGAATGATCATGAAATGCCGACAAAACTTTTTCAAAGAGATTTAGCAGTGTGTGAATCTTCCTTTTTTCTACCATTTTATACGGCTTGTGGAACTCTTTTGGTTTATATGAACCATGAAATGCCACTTTTGTCTTTTTTCACCCCTACATTCTGTGTTCTGCATTCTGCATAAATACAGTGTACGGTGGATATATTTTCCCTACACCGAAAGCTGAACGATTTTGAACTGATTTTTTACTCAACTTGTCTCTATTTTTTATTTATTTTACAGTTTCTTTGATCCACGCCTAAATACGTGCATCACCTTGTTTAATATTTATATCCTGTCAATAATTTTGTCGTATATCTAGAATCTAGAGTCTAGAGTCTAGAATCTACAGAGATATTTTGATGGTACAGCATAAAATTAAAATTAATGGGTGATACTCATCTCTATCATCTCAGTGCATAATATTTATGTACTCATCTGTTTTTTTAGCCTTTGCTTTATTAACAAACCATAAATCTACACAACTGCAGTCTGCACTACATCATTATTTTAAATCTGAAATATTAAAAATTAAGACATTTTACATTTTTTACAGTGTACTTAGTAGACAACTTTCAGTTTGCGTTTTGCCTACTGTGTGTTTGACGACTTGGTTTTGTATCAAAATCACATATAATAAATACATTTAATAAGTACAAAGTTCGGGAGGACAATAAAGAGATTAATAGGAAAATTATTGCACAACGATACTAAATCCTTGTTCAGTGTTCAGTGTCATTGCCAGTGATGTGATTTCCGGATAGCAATAAGTATCCTCAAACCTCAATCCGTCTCACGATTGATTTAATGAGGTTTCCTTATCGACTTTTGATGAATTCTGAAACCAATTTAATAATCATTTTTACTACCAAAACTATATAAAATTTCTACACTCCGATGTCAGATGTGACTTATTAATCTTTTAAAATGTTTATGAAACATTAAAGTATCAACTATAATACTTTATACATAATATCATAGAGAAAGATTGGCAAGTTGGCGACTGACAATCTGAAAATCGACCTTACTTGATTTAGGAATTTTTTTAGGAAATATTTGACATCTGCACTACTTTATCACCACAGGAAAAGTTTCATAGTCTGTTTGTACCCTATGCACTCTGTAGATGAAGACTTTTAATATTAAATATCATTTAGAAACCACGTGAAATCTGCCAAACAAAATCTAACATTTAATACAATACGTCGGTGGAAAAATTTCCGTGCTTCATACACACATATCATCATTTTGAGCACACTGTATATTGTACAGCTTCATTCCAAAGTTTTGGTTAAATATGTAGAGTTTTAATCAGTATACGATTAGCTGAGGGCAGTTTTAATCCCTCATTATTCCATTGGAATCATAAAATATTGCTTGTATTTAAAATTAAGTATATTATGTGCATATGATTTAATCACTAGTATTGCAAAAAAAACAAGACATTGATTAAAAACTGACCTGGGATTACATAATAACTAATAATAATAAATAAATAAACCATGACAAGTAGCAAGTACCAGAAAGCTAGTTTATGATACAATCTCTGCCCCTTCCATCAAAAGTTCACACAAACATTCTCTCTTTTCCCATGCAGCTGGCCATGTTATGCTATAAAAAGAAGAAGAAGGAGGTTTGAAGGAGTTTTGATGGAAAATGTAAACAATATTTACAGATACTGATGGAAAAGAGAAGAAAAATCACACAATTTTTTGCGTTGAGCAAAGTGCAAGCTCAGCACTAACCTACGACTACAAAGGTTATATAAACAAACAACGTTTTCCTATCTACATTTTTTAAACATGTACAATGTACATACGTGTACGTAAATTATTTTGTGAATATTAAATCAATCCACTTCTCAATGTCAAAACTCGTATTATCTGACAACCTGGAATACCAATAACTTGTCATATATAGTGTACAGTGTATAGTTTGTGTAATTGTAAACCATATGTATACAAACATTTCTAGCCAACTTTATTTAATTTCCATAAGTGTTAAAAATTGCAAGTTATAATAATACTAAAAACATATAGACACCCATCATAGCGTAAGACAAACCAAGATAGAAAGAAGATAAAAGGAGGGAGTCTAGAGTCTAGAGTCTACATATAACATAATACATGCATATTCAAACTCACAGTTCAAATAATAATCACGTCAACTTCCATTTCAATTTATCATCTAAAATCTCAAGGTTTTCCAGAAGACTCATGATAGTTGATGCTTGATTCTGATGCTACTGATAACTGATATCACTCACAACAACACTCCGTGTTCTATAGAGAATCAGAATACAAGACGATGGATTGGATGTGAGAAGGAAAATGTGTGTGTAAAGAACAGCAAACATGTGAAATAATAAATTACAAATTTTCGTTTGCCATTTTAATAAATAATTTTATTCTACACATGACCTTTTGCCTTACACTGTAGCAAGTCACAAGTCGCAAGTAAAATTTATGGGTACAATTATACATGAAAGTTGCTATAAAAGCAATGAGTAATACTGATAAAATGAGTGATTTTCTCTCTCTGTAGAAAATCGTGGAGGAAAAGGAATTTGGTTTAATAAATTTGAAACCGTTGAGTTTATAAATTGAAATGAAACTGAGTTGTAAGTTGTAAAGACGGATAGTTATCGTTTCATGTTTAAAAAAATTTATAGATAACACAAGTTAATACTTCGTACTAGATACAAGAGCAAAGAAGAACTAAAATGGCACAGACATATTTTAGTACTTCATTTCATGAGATGCATAATTTTAATGATGTACACACAGTATTTATACAAACAAACCATAACCTGACACAACTTTTATCCTCAATACTCAATATTCAATACTCGAGACATCTTTACAACTCCCAATAAAACCTTTCTACATAAACCGACCACATTCAATATCCAACAACCTTATAAAATCCGTATCCGAAGGCGTCACGGTCTCCGTCAGGTTCTAGATAAATGGCTATTACTCTGGCTAAGAGAAATGGCTATTACGCTGGCTAAGAGAAATGGCTGTTACTCTGGCTAAGAGAAATGGCTATTACGCTGGCTAAGAGAAAAGGCTATTACTCTGGCTAAGAGAAATGGCTATTACGCTGGCTAAGAGAAATGGCTATGTCTCTGGCTAATAGAAATGGCTATGTCTCTGGCTAAGAGAAATGGCTATTACGCTGGCTAAGAGAAATGGCTATTACTCTGGCTAAGAGAAATGGCTATTACGCTGGCTAAGAGAAATAGCTGTTTAAGCCATCGGATACGAATTTTATAAAACCCCACATTTTGCTCGTCACATGACGGGCGGTTTTTACTTGTAATATATATTTAGCAACAAGGAAGAAATAACGTGATATCAAACAGTAGTATCAACAATTTCCAGTATGTAATAAAGTCAAAAATCCTCACTCCGTGAGGAGTTCATATCGCCTACAAAGCATAAATGCTTTAGGCTCCTGATGCGAAGCAGAGTATAAGAATTCTTTATATAATAAACTTGTCCACTAGTTTGAAAATTTTCTCGCTAGAGGGCGCTGACTAGTTACAAATTTTTCCGCTAGGTGGCGCTAGTTTCGTTGTCTCACATTACCCCAATGTGCACAGCCAGCCGGACACGAGGAAAACAATGCCCTGCTTCGCATCGTTAAAACGAGGACTCGTGGAATCGTTGATTTTAGAAAAAGTGAGAAAATTATATGGCTAAAATGTTTAATTGCAGCAATGAAAAAAGGGTATATTTAGATATTAGATATAATATTTACATGCTACATGCACGTGGACATGTGACTCTGAGGTGAAGCAAACCTCTTGACAATAAAACTTGATCTTGTGTAGGGCATTGTAATTTGTAATGTTAGCAAAACCAAGTATCTTTTTGTTTTTGTAAGGAAAATGTAAAACGAAGCGTTTCTAAGTTGCACCGACTAAACAACTAGAAAAATCTAGAATCTAGTAAAAAGAGTAATAATAGATAATAAATGTACAATTTATAGTTTTTTGTAAAAGTTTTGTAATATGAAGGACGGAGTCTTGAAAAGAAAATTCTTTGAGATACGAGATTTACTTTGAAGTCAATTTATCAATTAAAAAGTCAAAGGTGACAGCAAAGGCCAATAATTATTTTTTGGTAATCAGCATATTTTTACGCAAAAAATAAATCAAGAAACAGACTTCAAAAACCAAAGTTTTGACACAATATTTTCAGATTTCAATACAAATTTCCAAAACAAAGCCGAGAAATATGGTGCACAATATCCTAATCGCCGGATATATGTTTATGTTTGTACGTCAACCATCATCATTGGAGCATACCATTAGTGCACCGCTTACTTTATAAACACTATCTACAAATAGATACATGAATAATGAATAACGATTATTTGTACATATGACATATGAGCATTGAAAAAACATAACGGTATAGATGTAAATACACATGGCACACAGTTTAGATTGTAGATAGACAGATTAAAAGTGAAGTTATTAAAATGTGACCCCTGACAGAAAAAGAAAACGCAGAGATAGAATTGGTGATGCTGATGCTGATGGTTAAGGAAGCGTAGAAATGACTGTCATGAAGATAGGATAAAAAAGAGTATCCAACGATCCTTCAATTTTCTCAAGCATACTACAGAGTACAGAGTATAGTGATGAATTTTATTGTAAATTGTAATGTGACAGGACTAAAACTTTGACTGTGTGTGTGCTCATGTGTTCATGAATTTTCCGTGAACTCTGTTTCGGTTGACTTTCTTTCTTCATGTTTTATGTCTGTGTGATATCTCTTTATTTTACAAATATGTACGCTGTGTACTGCATGCAGTTCATCTCGTTCAGCATAGTCAATAGTATACTTTATACTTATGCCCTCACTAAACACCGCTCTTAAATAGAACATACTACGCTCATTTAAGTGTATAATATGCAAAGCTAGTGTAAAAACAAACAACAACGCTGCACTTTTGTTGCTTTGTATCTTTTATAATTCATGAATATTCTTCTCCTTAGTTCTTTTCACCCTGCTCTCCTAACTGCTCACTGTTTATGATTTATATACACACTTTGAATTTTGAATCTCTGTATTTGTGTAGACTGTAGATTGTATACATCTTCATTCTTCATTCTTCATACTTCTTACTTCCCCACACCACCTTCAAGTTTCTTAAATGCTGTGGAAAGTAAAATGCTACACAAGTGCGCACAGTGCACACATGCATTTTCATATCATTTTACTCTCATCTGCTAAACATGTCTTGCACATTATATTTAGTATGACTTGAAACTTTAAAAAGTTTTTTTTTAAAAAAAAAAAAATTTAATGTAACACTGAATAAAAGTTTTTCTTTCAAGCCATTCACAATCTACAAGGTAACAAAAACTTCAAAAGCATCCTTTCAAACATTCAAACATCATCCTTACTTCTCACTCCTCACAAATCAAAAATCAAAACATTGACAAAGTGAAAAGAATGAAATGAAATAAATCCCAAAAAGCTTTTTGGTCTCCTACGTTCCATGTTCCCCTCCCTCTAAACGTCTTTCAAGTTGGAAACTTGTCATTTTTATCCAAACAAATGAACATTTGACATGCAGTCTCAAGTGTCAAATCTTTTTGGTTTAGAGTTTAGCGTTTAGATTTTAGATTTTGGAGTCACAGAGGCAAAGCCACAAAATAACAAAACAAAATACGGTAATTTTTGTCAATTTCATATAAAAGAAATAACCATTATAAGCAGCACAAGTATACTTATTTAAATACTGACTACTAAATACATAGAAGAAACTAAGGCAAAAGTTTACATGAAAAGGAAGGATCGAAGGATATTTAAACTTACATGTTTTTTCGCTCAATATCCTACAGTTTTGAGTTTTGAACACTGACATTTTGTACACAAAACAAATGTACACACTACATACACATTTGACGTTTGCTTGTGTGTTGTCTGCGTGAATTACTGAATGTCTTGTTGGGATTAGTAAGAGGATTATAATTTATAAATAAGTACTTAATATCGTTTCCAAAGTGATATATGACATATGACAATGTTGACTTGTCAATGTCATCACAAATGAATCCATCTATATCATGCTTAGACTGTGCGAACATGGGCTCAAAATTTTAAAAATTATGATCGTTTTCAAGGTGACATTTCTGAAATTTCTGATTAAAAATTGAAAGGCAAACGTGCTGAATTTTGAATAAACATGGGTACAGGAGTACCTAAAGAGGGAGCGAGCTAGAAGAAACGAGAGATTATAATATTATATTGAA
>JAQGBH010007491.1:0-10914 GCA_034698265.1 Sminthurinus aureus | reverse complement strand
TCCGAACTTGAAACAGCTCCCCGCCGGAAACGGCGGAACTTTTTAATTTTTTTGAAAATGGTTTTCTGGCTCATTTTCCATGCTCTACACGACCAGTATTGCAAAAAACCCGGATTCGATAGGTCAAAAAAAAATCATGTTTTTTCTTTGGCCTGGATTTACTATTAAAAAAAAAAAGATTCTTGTACATACCTTTACTACCAGTGAACAATTTATCTTCAGTGGCGAAAACAGACAGAACAGGTTTAGAATGTCCTTCTGCAATACTTACATTAACTAATAGAGAGCGATTTGTATTCTGTAAAATAAAAAAGGAAAAAAAAAACATTCCATGAAAATACTTCGTTATTATTAATGTGACTGGATTCGATGTACAAAACTTACAAAACAATGTACAACGGACAAAAAAAAAACATATTAGATTGGATTTGGAAACTTACAGTATTTCTTATATTTCGAATAACTCCAACCCCTCCAATTTCTGGAGGACCCGAAGGACCAAAGAGCCGTTGGAATACATTGTTATCATGATTATTTTGAGATTTGCGTTGGAACTGGGGTGAGCCAGGAGGAGTATTTTGAGGCGACCTTGGTAATTAAAATTAGAATGAAAGAGCAAGCTGTGAGTTACATTTCTATTAGTAAGTAAAAACATTCAGTGCATATTATACCAACACGTGCATTATTATTATCGATTATTGCTAATAGTTAAAACTTAAAACCAGGTATAGGGAACAAATTCACGCCAATAATTATTATTATCAATTCTTGTAAATAATACAAATAATTAATAGACCATTACAGGAAGAATAAAAATTTACAACAAAATACAAAATAAAAATCACACTTTATAACATACACCATTTTCATGTATGATTTATTGTCGTGAAAGGCATGATGTATAAAAAAACTGGGGGTTAATCGTATTACTTCTTTATTATGACTTTTATTATTATATGCTAAGCGTTGTAGTTGTTTTATTTTCTTAATTATTATTATTATTATTACTCGAGATGCTCTGGATTTTTTTCTGAAAGGAAGGTTGTGTTCAAAGCATGATTTGCATTGTTATTTCCAATTTTAGTACGGGAACCAGCAAACACTTTTCGGTTAGAGTTAACGGAAGGAATGTTAGTTAATCGACTCGAATGATCAGACGAGGTGGAACTACTACAGTTACTGCTCTGTAACAGTGAATTCTGTACTTGTGGTAATGGAGTTGAACTCGTCATAGGATCTGGAATTACATAAGTATCTCGACGAGCTCTGTGTGGTAGTAGCACAAAAAAACAAATTAGTCTAATTAGTTTTCACTATAGATATCAACACATTTGTATTATATTATTTTTCTATTAAAAATTAAAAATAAATTTTTATAAAACTTATACGTCAACGGCTGGATAATATATTAGACACTATTGTGTATTTCTTTATTTTGTTTTCTGAAACATTCATACCTAAATGAACCACGAATATTGTTGACGTGTCCACTAATTCGTCGGAATTCTTCTGCTGTAAAATTGTTATATAGAAGTCATATTAAGTTAAAAGTTAAAATAATGCGAGTCAAAACAAAAAACAGAAATAAATAATTAATAATTTAAACTCAACAAAATTATCTGTAATATTAGAATTTATCGGTATTTTACATGACTCATAATTTTATATTTTATTATTATTACGTTCTGGTAATGCTTCATTATCCACGTTATTATCTGAATTTCCCAATAAAAGTTCGGACGGGGTAGATGTTAGCCTCCTTGCTTTTTTCTCTCCACGTATATTGTATGGTTTTACAAATGTCTGTTCACAAATACCGTTACTTACACTTGACAGACTACAAATACAAAAAATGAACCAAAATTAATTTTTGATGATTAATTATTTTTGGAGAATGGTTTGTTTATTATACACAATAAATATCAATAAAATGGTTACTAATTTTATTGTACTGTACCTTTCTGTTGATGCATGAACAGGATCATTTCTATAATCAGTCTTTAGTGATTGGAATTTAGCAGCAATATCCGGTGGTAACATGATTCCATCTTTAATTACAACATATCATTAAAAAGTACAGGTGGTTTGAGAGATTAGGTATTGAAATGTATAATGTATATGCATATATATTATAAAATTGTAATTGGTTGTATATTATATTCATCATGAATATGTGCATAAATGATTTGATATAGTAAACAACAAAAATCAATAAATAAATACCTCCATGTGTGAGCATAATATGTTGAAGTAAATCTCTCGCTAGCACCAATTCCCGTTGAGTCTAAAATGGAAATAGATTTTGAGACCATGATTAAATCATTGCGTTTTTTTAAAAAACATAACAAAATACTAAAATCATTATGAATTATAAACTTTGTATGCATAATGTAAGTACTCTTACATGTTTATGTTTCTCTTCTTCTTCAACAGCCTTTTTACCTAGAACAAAACAAGTTTAATGACATGATTAATAAACTTATAAAAAAAGAATATTAATCATAATTAATAGTTATTATTATTAAGTAATATCAAAAAGAATTAAGACTTAATTTAAAATAAAAAATATCAACTTACTCAGATTCGCACACTCAGTCATAGAAGCTACACTTTGTTCATACATTTTATGGAAAACGTAACCGACTTCCTGTTGATTTAATTTGGAAACAAGAGAATTCAAGTCTGGATTCTCTTCTTCTTCTCGTTCCCCAGTCAATTCAACAATATTTCTCTGTATTTCACTGATTTTCTCCTCTACATATTCCAATTTTGCATTTAGATTGTCAATATCTTCATTAACGAGATTTAAATCATCGGGGGAGCCCATGTCCATTTGAAGTCTAACTTTTTCTTTTAGTAAACTTTCCATTTCTGTCTTGAGATTTTTTCTTTCTTCAATACAAGATAACATTTCTTGTTCAAAATTGGATAGAGTTTGTTTCATTGTCACATTCTTGACCATGTTTGTCATTATACGTCCCCATCTTTGCTTAGCTTTGACTGGACTAATTTTTCCTATTCCATTAACACTAGCCTTATTATAGTTCATAGCTTTTAATTTTTTGAGAGCATTTACTTCTTCAAGTTTTCTTTTGAGAACTATAAAAAGATATACATTTAAAAATTTTAACTATATTATTACATTATAATACTTGTTATTATATTATGTCTTCAATGTGCACATATTTGATATTAATATTTGATAAACTAATAATAATGAATAAATAATGACTTACCAACGTCCTTCATTTTAGCTTCACCCTGTAAATTCCTAATTGCAATATCCTTTTTTCTTTGTTCTTTTTTTAGTTGATTGATCTCTTTGACTCTTTTTGCTTCAATTTCTCTCCATCTTATTCCTTCTTCTTTCACTTGATTCATTAGCTTAACTTTGATTCTTTTCATATTGTCAATTTCAGTTCTTAGAGAATTTATTTGTCTTTCATATTGACTTTGATTTTTAACCATTTTAGCATGTTCTTTTTGAGCAAGACTCCATTTTTTTAATTCTTGTTTCATACTTAAAAGTTTCTTTTCATAGTCGTCTTTTACTTCTTTTAATTTTCCTTCTCCTTTTACAGACTGAAGTACTTTGTCTCGTTCAACTTCGGTAGCTTTGATTTTATTTGTGAGACATACTAGTTTTGCTTCATATTGAGATTTCATGAGTTCTATTCTTTTTTGACTAATTTCTAATTGTTCAATGAGACGTTGTTTGACAGAAATGTCATTTGTCACTTTTGCTATAATAATAATAAAGAATAAATCAAATATAAATTAATTCATCCATCAATAAGTTTTTGGGTACAAAAACATTACTATTATCTATTATCAATACACATATAACATAATATTAAAATATTGTAAACACGGCTTTGCGTATAATAATACATTATAATGTGTATGAAACGTAAATCAATTTACAGTTTATTTTTACCTAGTTGAATATCTGCAGTCAAATTTCTCTCATGCTGACTGTCTTCTCCATCATTTTCATTATCATTTTCAGAATATTCATCATCATCCGAGTCATCACTATCACAAGTATTGGCAAATTCCAGATTTCTTAGAGTATCTTGTTCTTTTTCAACTTCTCTCTTGGCTTCCTCAATCAGTTCTACAAGGTCTGTATTATTATTTCGAGGAGAACAGACTTTGGATTTGGGAGACAAAGACTTTCTCATCCCTTCACACGTTGCTTCTGCTTCACATAATTTAGCACGAAGTTCTTCAATTTCTCTCATATAACCCTTGACGAGGTTTGCAAGATCACAATTTGAGCCTTCTGTTCCCCCAGAACTAAAACCTTCACTACCTCTCAGAGCTTCAAAACAAGCTTTATCTGTCAGTAATTCTGCATTTTTGACAGTTAGTTTGTCAATAGTTTCTTGCATAGCTTTGACTCGATTTTTTAAATTGGTAATTTCATTGATTAACATGACATTTTCATGCCAAGTATCACTTATTTCATCTCCATTTCTTTTTCCTTGTTTAAATTCTAATAGTTCATTTTGTAAAGCTTGAATTTCTTGTTTGAGTAGAGCAATAGTTCTGGAACTTTTATCTTGATTCACTGTTATTTTATTTTTGATATTTCTAGCTCTATTAGCATATTTTAAACTATTTAAGGTTTCCACAAAATCTCGATCACAAGGTGAAACACAAGCTATCATTATTGTGCGACTGTTACCTCCTAAAGAATCTTGAAGCAAACTGAAATTAGAAAATATCGTTTGCATAAAAATGATGGAATTATAAGGTTCGTATGTTTGTTTTACATGTATGATAATATTGTTAATGTTTCAACACGCTATAATTTGAAAGTATTACATAAATTATGTATAGACACTAACAATAATTTTCTTCTTTTTCTTACCGCGTTAGTTTGGAATCTCTGTATGGTACATGAAACACTTTTTTAGAGACATCTCCCAATGCGGAAATTACATTACCCAAAGAAAGAAGACCACAATTAATACTGATTCCTTCTTTAGCTCTCTCACCAACTGCTCCAGTTCGTTTGAGCCTTTCTGAACCAGCCAAATCCACAAAATGAAATTTGGCTGTTAGTGTTTCAAATTCTGCTTGACTCTCAGGTAATTCATCCCCACTGACTACTCTCTGTTGTTTGATATGAAGAGTAAAAATAGCATGTGAACGACTACTCTGGTCATTCATATTTGTTGAAGCTGTGGTGCGGGAAAGAGCACCATTACGTAAAATTTTCATTGTTGCCTCCGCTGTAAACAGGGATCAAAAAAGAAAGTAGTATGCTATATTATATTATATTATATTCATTTTACACTTCATATTTCATAATAGAATGTACACAAAATTTCTCAATATAATATTTTTAAAATACAACTGTCATATTATTATACTTTATATTTAAAATTTAAATCATTCCATACCTGAGTCTACAATTAAAGTTTCAATGCCAACTAGATATATACCACCAGTATTATCTTCATGAATTTTTATTGAACCTGTAGTCTGAGGCCGGCGGTGAATCCCTGTTCCACTCTGTATTTTTTCAAGATCATAATCAATACAATATATATTTATTATTATTTATTGACATTATTGATTGACTGATGCATAAGAAACATCATGTAACATCATGTAACATTGAGGTCACTTGAAAGCATAACATACATTTAACACAGTAAGAACATAATACATTAACTTTCAAAACATTCGGAATAAGCAAAGTAGGGTATACTAGTATAGTGAAGTATAGATAGTCGAAGTATAACATGTATGCATATAGCATATAATATGTAATACGTAGAGAGTTGTATTAAAATTACAGATACATAAGATATGATAGGAGAAGGACAACAAATACCGTTTTACTCGTTAGAATCATGTTAGTATCACTTGGTGAGGAAACCGGACGGGAATTTATAGGAGGTATATTTGTCTTGTCAGAAGAAGCACCCTTGGAATTTTAAGCACATACACATATAGAGAGAGACAGAGACGGAGAGAGAGAAAAAAACAGAGACAGAGAGTCAAGCACTTTACTATATTTACTTTATCTATTATTTGTTTTAGTATTTAGTACCACTACGTAATGTTAAATATATACTCTATAATATATAATATTATGATATATAAACAGATGGATACACTAATAGATAAACATACTTACTACAAGATAACAATTACAAACCGACAACCAACAAAGTAACCAAAAAAATGCATGTAAATAATATATAATAATATAATGTAGTACAACATACAGTGAGGAAATAATAAAGTAGTCGTTATCATAAAACAGTACAAAGATAAAAGGATTACATCTTATTGATAACATTATAGTAATAAATCATGCGCCACAAAGAAAACAAGACATCAAACGATTTTCACTTTTTAAAATCATATTGTGTGTGTGTAACAACATTTTCTGTACTGAAATACCACTATAGATACTACTCGTATCTTGTACTACTACAGTGTGATGACACACATACATTAAAATTTTGACATGAATCAAACTCATGAAAAAGAATACAATTATCCCCACCAAATTTATCTACATATTTATAGACAGGAGACAGGTAGATTAAAATTTTTAGAAACGTTTAAACAACAAGTAAACAAGCCAGCACTTAAAAAAAAACTGAATGAATGATATGACGCTTATACCAAAAATAATAATGAATGAATCAATATTTTAATCAATGAAAAACTGACCTTGGCCTCCGGTTCTATGAGATCAAAAACTTCTTCATTGTATAACTCAACAAACTGAGCAGATACTTTAAAATCTGGTACAGGATGACCCGACTCTATAGCCTCCTTCTTTTTTGCTTCAATTTGTGAAAATAGATAAAAGACTGCTCTTGGAATGATTCCCTGATTTTCATATACTATGGACGCATTTAAAGATTCTACTTCAAACCCGGTACCCATTGTATACGTTTTGCCGCTACCCGTCTATAACAAATAACAATAACAGTCAAAATCCGAAAAATTATGAAACAACCAAAAACAGTATAAAAAATAAAAAAAGGTATCCATGATGGTTTTCAATCATAAAATAACAATCATAATGATGAATGCATACCTGTCCATAAGCGAGGATGGTGGCATTGTAGCCTTCAAGGGTCCCATCAACCAATCCGGCAACGGATTCAAAAACCGCTTGTTGTTTAGAATCTGAATCAAAAACGTAATCATACGTAAACGCATGATTTCCACCAATCTGTTTGTGAAAAAAAAAGAAACCATTACTTAATACAGTATACGCACTAAATACGCATTATCCTATTCATTTTACGCAATATAATATTCGTACTTAAGTATACTTTGAAAATAGTTAATTAGTTTAACATAAAATTGCACCCTTACCCAGACTTGTGGAATGCCTGGAGTAACAGAGGTACAAATCTGACATCCATCAATGACTTCTCGTGTCAACGGAGGTCGGATTCTATATAAAATACAAAATATGGAATAAACAAAAATAAAAACATTATCCTCATAATCATATTACGTAGTTGTTGTTTTTTGTGTTTTCGTACACAGAAAGGTTGTACGTTTGGAAGGGGAAACAAGGATGAAAATACTACTACAAATTGGTTATAAATGAACATAATAATAATATGCAAACATTCCTAAACATAATCTACATTATGATCTTTAGTATCAGTATAGTGTATAATGTTGTAAGAAGTATAGATAGGTATAACAGTACATAGTGTTATCATGGTTCAACTACTATCTATATTTCCTTAAAAAAAACAAAGGAAGGAGTAAAACGTTTAGACCATGGCATGATTCATGAATGGGAATAATAATGACAAATGTAAAGGAATAAATAGAAATATTTAAAAGTTTCATGCTATATAATTGGTCATTGTTATTGAACATTATATATTTACTAATCAAACGTGAAATTTTATACGAGTTTTTGAAGGAAAACCGAACAACATACATGGAATCAACTTCTTATTTTTTTACTCGAATATCATAATATTATACACATGTGTATTTTGTAATTCTAAATTCTAAATGTATAAAACTATAACTATGTAATACAAATGAAAGAAATATATTATTGTATGATCAGTCAATGCAAAATATTGAATGTCACAATACCCAAATAGAGAATGTCAATGAAAACGTGGACGATAAATGACCATGGTACCATATAAGGTAGTATGATCTATATATGGACTTTTGCATACATCTATATTCCATTTGCTTATCTAATAACATTAGATATGTACCATGTACCTACTACTGCCTACTGTGTATCTCAATTATGCGGGTTATAATAGAAATCATTATAGAATTATACAGGATACAGGATGTAAGTATATGTACATACATACATGCTATAACGTATGATTTTATATCTAAACGATTATCATGCATACTAGTTAATAATATATATACTTATTATAAATGTGTTGCAAATTACTAAATTACCTGACGGCAACACGAACAGATGTACTGTTGTCACTCATCGTTTATTCTTCGTCTTCTTCTTTTCCTCCTCCTACCTCGTTTTTGATCGTCGTCGTCGTCGTTGTTGTTTCTTGTATATTCTTCTTATATATATATATATTTCTAGTCCTTTTTCAACTTTTTGATTTGAATATCCAGCCTGGAGTTGATGTTCTTGTTTGATGGTAGTTGCTTAATATTACTGTTTATTATTGGTATTATATTACTGCATCCTGGGGTTTATGTAAATGGATGTTTGTGCAAGTAGGTGGAAAAATTTTGAGTGTGTGTCAAAAGGGAGAAAGAAAGAGAATACCAAACCAAATACCAGCATGTGTGTTGTGTGTGTGGGTTGTTATTGTTATCGAATTAGCGAGACAAAATGAGATGAGAATACACAGCAACAATACATAACAGTCATCCGTAATTTAATATTTAACCAGCAGCGATGTCAGGATTGGAATCGGATTTGTTTTTTGGATTCAAATCAGAGATTATAAGTTGATGGGAATGCATGTGTGTACATAAAAGAAAAGAAATAGAAGCAAATAAATACCACATGATTAGTTCACCATTTCATCATAAACAATAATATAATACATACATATTATGTATAATAATATAATAGTAAAATGTTCGTTTTTCAAGTGTACATTATTAGTTTTATGTAGTAAATCAGCATAAGTATATCATACAGTTTTATATTATTATTAGCATTGCTAATTTAACACTTAAATAAATCTTTGAGTTTTGACTACATTTGCATATAAAAAATATGTAAATATCTAAGACAAGAGAGTTTTGTTTTGCTAATTGAATGTGTAAATATTAGATATTTCAACATATTATCATAATAATATATGATTATAGTACATAGTATGTAGTACAAATAAAACTGAATAGAGTAGTATTATTATGTCTATCCTAGAATTTCTTTTACAACAACCAGCAAAATCCTCAAGTACTTCATACATACTTCACTATTCAACAAACGATTATCATTCTATTGTTAATTATTATGTCCTTATAGAATTTGGAAAAAGAAAACATCATTAACTTTAAACTTTAACTATGCTACACGTACCTAGTACCTAGTACCTACATAATCTGATGTATTTTTATGTTTTTTTCAAAATTTTAACTAAATAACACAACTTGACACAACACCGAAAACATGTACCATGTACCATGTATATACATATAAAATACAAAAATGTGTTTTGTTTACCATTTCATTTACAGTTTTTATAAAAAACTGACACATGTCACACTCGGTGCTTTGATTTTTAATTTTTGATAAAATGCTTTTATTTACAAATCTAAAATGTAAATCCAAATAGCCAATATCCTATACCAAAATACAGAAAACGTGTACTTACATTTCATTTTTGTTATTATTATCCGTCCATCCGTGAAAAACTTTCAAACTTGTGGAAACATAAGTTAACTGCGGTTGCGATGTGGACGATATTATTTAATTCTATTGTAACTTTGCTTCGATTCACTAAACCTAAACTGTGGTATATTATATTGCTAAAATGCTAAAATACACAATATATTCAATACAAAACTCTTTTATTAAAATATGATCAGTTGAATAAGTATGAAATGATGAAAAACTCACAATTAAAAATGAAAAAGCACGGAAAGTAAAAAAGAAAAAGAAACTTTCTTTATAAAGATTGGATTTAACGAAGAAGAGTTCGTTTGTCGTTACATTTTGAAGAGAGATTACATTACAAAATCACGAAGAAACATGTATATGTACACACACACTCTCTCTGTTTAGAACTAAATATAATTATGATTAGAATAATAAAAGAGAAACAGAGGAGAGAAATGAGGATCCTAAATGACTGTAACAATTTTTAAAACTGATTACATCTAAAACTTGATATCTTGTCTCTCACGCAGAAAACAAGAGAGAACTGAATTGTAACGGCTATAATACATAATATTGGGTAACTGTATGGGATCGAAGACAAAAATGATTTTTTCGAATTCCACCAACACATTTTCGACGATTTTGGGTTTTTCGTTTGAAAAAGTTGTAAATAAAAGTATTATTATTAATTATTAATTATTAATATCATGTCAGAATAATATATATATTATATATAAAACACTATCAAATTTTTCGATTTCGAAAAAAAATAAAAAATGCTGTTGATCATCGCAGATTTCTAATATTATGCTCTGTATTTTCAAAACTGACAATTTCTTGAAATTGAGAAACTCTCCGAATGCCCACAAAAAACTAGGTAAACAGTGATGACCTCAGAAGAAAAGGTCCTTTTAGACTTTCTGACCTCTTAAAAAACTGTCGTGACAAGTGCCGAGTTACGGAGCTCGTACGATTTCCCAATGCGTGTAAATATACTAAATACACATGATGAGAGCCCTGTGCCTTTTTCCGTAAGCACTTTAATTGTAAATACATATGTAGTTTATAGTTTA
>JAQGBH010007490.1:0-10914 GCA_034698265.1 Sminthurinus aureus | reverse complement strand
ATTTACGATTTAATTTTGATTCTAATTTCCCCTTTTGGACCAAAAGGCGCAGTGACACTGAACACTGAAAAATCACACATGAGCCATAAAATCAACTTTTAAGTGTCCACTGTAGAGATTGGCGCAAACTTTTCATTGTTCATTGTTCGTGCAGTTTAACTTTTTCTACTGTATTTTCAATCCAGTTTGAATTTAGCAATTACAAACACAACCGGTAGACACCCCTAGAATTTCAAGCCAGACATTTCAAAATATAAGTGCGTAAGTCAAAGCCAGAATAAAGTAGGATAACAAAAAAATGGGAACTTTATCAAGCTTAAAATTAAAACAGTAAACATTGAAAATAGTAAACAACTGGACTTTAATGCATAACGAATAATGAAAGATTTGATTGATAAATATTTTACCAAAAAAACTAGGCAGAAAAATGTGCAGTGTTTGAGCGCAGCGCCAGCCTTAAAATTTCTGCTATGAGTTGGTCCTCTCACTTGGAAGATGTTTAATTTTTGGCTCCGTATTGCCATGAAAATATTTTGAATTATGAACCACGAACAATGACTGCAAGCATGGAAATTTAGTAATTAATATTTGTATATCCCTGAACTTCACAGAAACGGTGAAGACGCAAACAAAAGGGAACCGTATCTTCAAGATAGATGGAAAAACCCGAAAGAGGAATGTGGAAGTTGTACAAAACGGAGATGGTTCAGTGGCCGCGCCAGGGGTAGGCCTGATAGGTCTGGGCCTAATCGAAATTTGTGGCCGGTTTACACTAGATACAAATGATTTTTGAAATTTGGTTGAAAGAAAAAGACATTTCTTCACCTCAGCAGTGGCGTAGCCAGTGGTAGGCCTGGTAGGCACGGGCCTACCAAAAATAATTTGGCAAACTTACACTAGATACAATGGAATTTCAAAAACGGAAAAAAGTGTGTAGTTTGATTTTTTGGATTTTCCTTATGTACCAAGTAAAAGCGTACAGTGCAGTGGTTTGCTGCATGTCGTAAGCCTCAGTGTAAAACTGACTGAAGATACTCTGCAAGATAGCAACGCCAGCTGCGATAAGTTTTGCGTTCGAAGTGAGCATAAAACGTGAATGCTGGATCTTGGGTTGAGCAGTCCGTTTGCTCAAGAATCAATGATGACTAGAGATTTGGCTTGTAGAAAGAAGTGGGAAATGAAATCCAAAACCAAAGACGGGATTTTAAACGAGGTAAATGTACAATTAAATGTGTGGATTTTGATTCAGTAATTGTTGTTGTTATACGTCGTGACAATGGATTCAAACATCAACTCAGTTAAAAGGTAAGCAGATTTCATCTGAACATTTTACTGAGTAAATACCAATGTCTTAATGATTCAATAATCAACAAAGCATGAAAGTGAAATCATTATAAATTATTTGTAAGTGCTTTTAATTTACATGCTGATGAATTAAATGTTTAATGTAAAAGGCAGACTACTGAAAAGTGTTCTCCTTATTTATGCCTTACAGCTACTGTTTTTGTATGAATGTTTAAAAGCTGACAATAATTTGTTATAATAATTATTATTCGTACAAAAAATTATTTATTAATATTAATTTCTTGCATTTTTTGTTGGTAAAACTAATCTAGGAAAACAAATGAGACAAACGAGAGCCGAGACACCAAACTCAAACAGTCGAAACTCACTTCATTCTTCACAAAACAAAATAGTGAATTACAGTCTTCTTTATTATCATGTCTTGAAAATGGAGAGAGGAGGAATCATGCAGAATTGAATGACGGAAAAACTCCGGTGATTGTTGCGTCATCCTCTTTACCTCATCCAACTGAAACTGGACATGAACAAGGTAATTAACACGGTATTTCAAACAATAATTTCTGCCGTATTTTTAAAATTACTATTAAATTTGGATGGCGTTGAAGTACGCATGAATTATTTTTACTTTTGTTGATATTATGTTTTGTACATGTATTTTCAAAACGTACATTTAAAGCTGTGTTTTTATTTATTGTTAATTTCATGTTAGCTTTGTGGTTTATTCTCAATTTACAAATGAATTTGGTTATTTTGGGGAATGTGCAATACAACAAAAATGTAAATATTTATTTTGTTTTTCGGTCAATATTCAATATCCAAATTGTGTCTGTTTTTTTTTATTTAGACATTGAACCTGAATCAAACCAATTAACTTCCGATAGAAAGCCAACTGACATCAGTACGTGCAAGGACGATCAGCCTGTGCAAATTAAGCTGAAAAATTATCCTCAAACCAAAATTGGAAGTAAAATGAGAAGTTTTTCATGGACTTGGTTGAACGAGTATCCATATTTAGAATACTCTCAGATTGAAGAAAAAGTATTTTGCTTTTTATGTCGTCACTTCTCAACAAATGACCACAGCTTATATATCACGGGATGTTCAAACTGGAAAAATATTAGCTCTACTTTATCAAAACATTTTACGTCAAAGGATCATTTATTCAATCAAGAAAAATATTTCCACTACCAGAAATCAAAATCTCAAAGTGTGTCAACTCAAATTAGTGCTCATCATAAAAGTGACGTGATCAGAAACAGGACCATTTTAGCTGTACATTCTCAAATTGTGCTCGTATGTGCCCAACAGGTCATTGCTCTTTGAGGTCATAGGGAGTTTGATGATGCTAATGTTGGGGAGGCCAACAAGGGCAACTTTCTCTCTCTACTTCATCTCATTAAATCAAAATCACCACAACTGGAAGAGCTGGAAAAACAAATGCCTCAAAATTCAAAATATACCTCTCCAGATGTACAAAATGAACTCATTTCGATTTCCGCTCGTCTTGTTCGTGAGAAAATTGTACAAGAAATAAATAGTGGTGGAAGGAGTTTTTCAATTATTGCTGATGAAACTCGAGATGCAGCTGGAACTGAACAACTTAGTCTTTGTGTCCGGTATTTCCATGATTCCAGAATTTGTGAACGTTTTTTGGGATTTAAGGGATTAAAGAAGTTCGATGCTGAGTCTATTTCTAGTGGCATTTTAGAGTTGCTTAAAGCTTCGGGACTTTCAATCAAAAATTGTGTCTCTCAGTCTTATGACGGTGCGTCTGTTATGGCTGGAGATATAACTGGAGTCCACACTCGTCTGGAGAACGAAGTTGGAGGATTCTGCCCTTACATACACTGCTATGCCCACAAGTTAAATTTGGTGCTAGTTGACTCATGTAAATCTATCAAGGAAGTGATTGAATTCTTTGGACTGCTCCAATCCATCTATAATTTCCAGAGCCATTCTTCCAGGAGAAGTATTTTTTTTGAAGAGTCTCAGAAATCCTTGGGATACACTCAAATTCTAAAAATTCCACAATCATGTGACCCTCGTTGGTCTAGTAAAGAAAAAGGAGTTTCCTATTTCAAGTCTCGACTTAACTCAATTATGCTTGCCTTTGAGAACATGATTAAAACTGGAAAACCGGAAGAAGTTGCTGAGTCAAGAGGCTACCTTATTCAAATTTGCTCATTTGAAGTGGTCATCATGTTGATTCTTATGGACAAGGTTTTATCTTTGACAAATTCCTTGTCTAAATATCTTCAAGATCCCCAAATTTTCCTTCCTCGAGCCAATTCTCTGTGTGCAGCTACTATTTCTAGTTTGAAAGATCTTCGAAACGAATCTGGATTTTTTGAAGTTTGGAAGGAAGCAAGAGAACTCGCAAGCAGCAGTAACATTAAATGTCCAGAACCGGAAGAACAGAGTTCAAAAAGGAAAAAGTCAGTGTCATCAAAACTGAAAAATTCTATTGTTTTGAGTACAACCGGTTCAAGAATTGATCCTTTGACGTATGAGGGTAAACAAACAGAATACCGCCGAATATTTTATGAGGTCATTGATAAATTTATTGCAGAAATGAAAAGGAGGGTTTCTGCAAATGATGAGCTGAGTGTTGGAGTTTCCGCTGCGGATCCGTCAAGTCCCAATTTTCTTAAACCAGAGCACATCACAAAATTTGTCCAATTGTATTCAAGATTTGAAGTCAATCAAAAGGCTTTAGAGTCTCAAATTTCAGTGGCTAAAAATCTATTCAAAACCGAGAAGGTGAAAACTCCCTTGGACTGCTATATCAGTTTATTAAAAATGAAATCATCTTTTCCAGATCTTATTCTTTACTTTTATTTGGTACTTTTGATCCCAGTGTCAAGTTCAACAAGTGAGAGAAGTTTCAGTTCCCTAAAACGGATTAAAAATCGACTTCGAAGTACCATGCTTGACAGTCGGACTTCCGACTTGACAATTTTGTCCATTGAGCGTGATTTGAGCAGTATTTTGTACCAAAATCCTGATTTAATTGTTGACGAGTTTTCAAAGGCCGGGAACAGAAGACTAGAGCTGTGCCTTTAAATTATCATCGATAAATAAAATTTCCAGTTGAACAAACAGCTAAGCTTAAACAATTTCTATGAATTATTGGCCTGATTTGTTTTGTAACAATGAATTATGTACTTGTAAAAAGGAATAAAAAATACTTTTATATATTTTTATTCAAACACAAAAACAATTTGAAATTTTTTTTAGTTATCAAAACTTACACTAGATATAATCAAACTTTTTGATCGGGCCCACCAGAAATTTTAAGCTGGCTACGCCGCTGAAGAGACGAAGTAAGACGCGCTCAAATTCTGACTTTTACGGTCTAAGCAAATGTACATAAAAGCAGAAAGTTCATCCTACATTCAAAATATGAGTAAAAATGTTGAGGTTTGAATTGGTTTTCCGGAATTTCAGTTTCAAAATAATTTTAATCATTTTGTCAGAACTTAGGAGAAACGAGAATTCATCTTCATTCAGCTTTTCATCTACGTTGTCATGGTCATGGGTCGTCGGTCTAAATTTAACTGTAATTTTTGCCGGTGCGGCACTTCAACGTCTACTTTTTTGCGACAGTGTTTCTTCAAGGGGTGGGAGAATTTGCTATAAATACCACTTAAAACAAAGCGAGTGTTGCCAAAACGGTTCATGGACGTTTTGCGGGTAGCAGCGGGAAAACTAATGGATTTCGCGGTGATTTACGTTTAAGTGAAATTTTAAGGCTCGTCGCAAGGAAATCAGCAAATGGTGGTCCAGTTTCGGGCTAATCGCCAATTTACGCTCAAGTTGAAGCTCGAAAACCTGATTTTTATTCGGAAACGATCCCATTTATAGAAATGCAAGCCTCCGCGAGGCTCCTCGGATGTCCAATGTTTGGCTAAAAAATAGGCATTCGCTCAATTTGAACGCCGTTTAAATTATTAACAAACAGCAGTTTCCGCTGTATAAAGCAGATCTTCGACGGAGAATGAGTGCAAACTAAACGCGATGAAAATTTAACACTAAACCGATCTCAACAGCATTTCTTCAAACAAGTTTGCTTATCGTTGGCTGCAAATCTTATTTTTTTCCCCTCATTCTCATTTTTTTCGCAATAAACTTTGTAATTGTTTTCCAGATTTTGTTCGATACTTTTATGATAGAGGAATTTTAAGTTGGACTACTACAGAAAAAATAGCTGACGCTGAAAATGAAAATTCACTCATTTAAACCGATTTTGGACATCAGATTGGAGTAGAGCAGTTTAATTACACACTTTTGGTTTTCTAGTTTTCCTGAATTTGAAAAATGTTTTTAGAAAAGTTGAAGACTTAAGGGGGTCCGAAGTATTTTTCTTAATATTTTCTGTGACGAAGACTATTTTTGAGGCTTGGACAATTTACGAGTCACAACTCGTAAATTCTCCAAAAAACACACAAGTTGTACCACAGAATACGACATGAATTTTGCATATTAAATATCCAGACGAGCAAGCAACCATAAGCAAAGATAAAACGAGAAGAAATGTTGCTTGTGAGATTGGAGTGACTTGTGTGTACTTTTATCTTAAATAATTTTGCAGGATTTCAACGCCGTTTGTAATTGTTTAAAGCTAAACGACTCTTGTTCATTAAAGATGTGTTGCATGTTTTGAGGTTAAATTATGAATTTGTTAATAAAATAATTCCATATTGTCATTGTTGATTACAAATTCAGTGCTTGCAAAACCTAGAAATTGGAAGCACAAATGAAAATTTCATCCTTTATCTCAGCTTTTTCAATCGCAGTCGATTTGATTCTAAATTATCTCAAAGATTTACGCACGTTAACATCAGCCGTATTTTGGCACAACCTTGAATCTAAAAGCGGTACAGAGAAATCTAAAATTTGGTGTATTTTGAAATTTCAAATGAAAAACGTAGAATCGGTGCCAAACCAAAAAAGTGAAATGGGAAAATCCTTGGAAAATTGAACATGACAATAACATTGATTTGAGAATAAAACAGGAACGCGTTTTCTTCTGATTCAGATGTAAACAGTAAAATGTCTTGAGTCTTGAGTTTTTGTACAGTTGCAAAATCAAATTGTAAAACAACTTCTTGCTCTTTTCGAATCTTTTGCATTTTTCATGGGCTCATGATTCACAATTCACAATTGATGCAATTGATTGAATTGAATTAGATTGGACTGACTTGAAACTGGATTTGAATTTTGAATGGGAAATATTTCACACATTTTTAGTCTTTGCCGTTCACTTGATTTATTTTGTACAGTCAAAACATTTCCGATTTTCTTTTCATCACGTTTTTTCTACCCTTTTGAATTTTGAATAGTTGGAAAGCTGCTGATTCAATTTTTTTCATGAGTTGCCGTTTAAGAGTGCGATTCCTTAAACTCCACAGTACAGAAAAATTGGTGGATTCTTCCAAGGCGTTAGTCACACTTTTTTGTTGGCCCTTTGAGCACCACTCACATTTGTAGTGTAGTCAGTGGTGATTTTGTGCCGGAACGGGCCGGAACGCAGTTCCGGCACTTTTCTCGATGCCGGAACTCAGTTCCGGCACTTCTTGAAAGAAATTTCAAATAAAATTCATTTCAGTTGCGCAAAATTCTGCGATAAGCCCATTAGCCACGGCGGTTTTTAAATATTCTAAAGGTTTTTTGCTCAACCAAATCAAAAAAAAGTTTTCAGCTCGCTTTGCTCGCTGCTGGTCTTTGCAAAAAGTACTAAACACACATCGTTTCCCGATTACTAACAGCTCACAGATCGTAAAGTGAGGCTGCTACAACGACTTACTGAATGGAAATGTTAAACAGGACTAACTAGAAATGTAATCAAACAAAAATTGATTGCGAAATGAATGGCTGTGCCAAAAAACAAGAACATGATTTTTGAAGCTATCGTTAGGATTTCGTGCAGCCCTAACGCTACATTTTCCAGTACACAAATGTTTAAACCAATCGGAATCAAAAATGCTGCCCGATTTAACACAAAATGTTGACCTTTGTTTATTTATCGGTGAAACACTTGACATATCGAGCGCATCAACGGTCAACAATGGCAAAAACCGACCTTTTTGGCCTGAAATTTATCACACGGAACTTGAGAAAAGTCCAAAAAAGCGTTTTGACTGGGTTTTTGTGCAACATAACGACCGACTAGTACCCGTTTTGTGAGTGTCCAAAAAAAAGGTTCGGCTTACACTAGATAAAATGCAAATTTTAAGAACAAATTTACACTAGGTAAAATTCAGATTTTGAGAGCGTTCCGGCACTTCAAAATTTACAAAATCACCACTGAGTCCGAACAAACAGCTCAAATTAAATTGAGACACGAAAAGCAAAAGCGACAGAAAATCGAGCGAATTCGACGGAGGCAATTGAGATTAATTGAAAATACTGTTTTATTCAAAACTCACAGCTCTAAACTTTCCGCGTTTAGACAAAATTTCAAACATTTAAAGAAAATATCAAATTGTTTTTTAAGAAGATAAAATATAACGGTTACAGGAAAAAAAGACAAAAGAGAAGTGTCAAAAAAATTCTCATTTACAGTTCAAAAATCCGAATTCCAAATTTAGAGTTCAGTGCAAATAATTTGACATAAATGAAATCCATTCAAAGGATTTCTTAATGGAAATAAATTGCAAAGTTAATTGGCTGTTGACAAAATCCATGTGAGTTTCGGTTCGGTCTTTCGAACAGCCTTGGCTGCTTTGCAAGTCAGTTGATGTGTCTTCAAAGTGGAACTTTGTGTGGCTGCGTAGTTGCAGTTGACCTCCCGACATTTGAAAGGTCGTTCTTTTGTGTGGGTTCGAATGTGCGAGATGAGAGCACTCCTTTGCGCTGCAGCGTATTTGCATCCTTTGTGAGGGCATTTGTGATCCTTTTTTCCAGTGTGAATTTTCACATGATCAGTCAAATGTTCTTTTTGTGAGAATTTCTTCTCACAGTAGTCACATTCCCAATCTTTTTTTCCTGTGTGAATCTTGATATGTTTTGCTAAATTTGATGACTGAGAAAATCTCTTCTCGCAGTAGTCGCACTCGTAGTTTTTTTCTCCAGTGTGAATTTTCACATGCTTAATCAGGTCATCTTTCCGAACAAACTTTTTTTGGCAGTAATCGCACTCGTGATCTTTCTGCCCACTGTGAATTTTCGTATGCGCAGTCAGATTACGTTGTAAAGTGAAGGATTTTTTACAGACAGAACAATGAAAATCCAGTTTGCCAGTGTGAACCACCTCGTGTCCTTTCTTCTCTCGGTTCGAAGGGAATTTTTTATTGCAGTACACACACTCAAAATTAAGTGGACCCACAACTTTTCTCTTCCGCGTCTTCTTGTTTGCCATTCTTTGCGCCTTTTCTTTGAAATTTGTTAGCAAGGGCTTAAAAGCTGCGTAAAATTGACGCTGATGATTTCAAATATATTAGTTTTTCTTGGCTCCCTCGCAGACAAAAATTAAAAGCTCACGAAAAGTTGCAGCTCTCACCACAACGAAACACAGTATAAATAGTAAAATGTTCCTAAAGGGTCCAAACGAAACATTTAAACCCAGTCAAAGTGAGAGGCAAAAAGTCGTTTTGGTATCTTTATCCCGTTTTTCCTAGAAAAGGCCAAAGAAAACTATTTGAGTTTTCCAGTCTTTTTCATGGAAATGGGATTAAAATTGACGTTGACTGGTTTTGAATTTCGTAAGTCTCCTTGGAACAAACAAAAAATCTTGTGCAGCTAGAAAAATAATATTTTGAACTATGCAAAATTTCAACGCCGTTTGATAATTTTGACGGCCAAAAGAACAACTTCGTCTCATAGATCTGGAGTTTTCAACAATGCGTGCTTCACCTTATTTCGCTTTTTGAGTTATTCTTTAATAATTTTATCTCAACCATTAGAAAAACATTTGTTAAAACTAAAGAAATTCATGAAAAATCGGTGAAGTTTCGTGTAAAAATGCTGATAAATGGTCAAACACGTTTTTGAGAGTTCAAGCAAAAAAATACATTTGTTACTTTTCGTAAAACACCACAAAATGTAAGGTAAGAGTAAAAGTAAATTCAAAATGTGATCACTTTGTTGCCATTGGCATTTAAGTTGGCATTCTATTGGCTTTGATGTTGACCATTGACCATTGACGCTTCGGAAAAATGCATAAGAAATATTTCTTTGTCTTTCCTTTCGTTTCTGCTCTTACGCACTTTTCACATTCCACATACGACAAATGACAAACGGCAAATAACGTTTTACTTGACCTTTTCTCTCCTTTTCCTGTTCGTTTGTGAATAACTTGGAGCTTCTTGAAAGCGGAACTTGGCAAGTGCCGTTCCGTTAGATTTAGTTGAGTTAAACTCTCCTCATTCATTTGTTTTCTCTTTTGTCTCTAGTCGAATGTGCTGAATGAAAGAGCTTTTTATGCCTAGTAAATCTAATGCACAAGTCTAACACCGAGCAACGTGTTTCGTTCAATTGGATGTAAAACATTGACCAAGTTTATGTTTCCAGTACTTAAAATTTCAAGTTTCAATGCTCTTGAATGTTGTCACAAAATGAGTTTCCCAAAACTGAAACTGACAGCACTTGAATTGAGTTTTAAATGGCAAGAAAGCCGATTCCATCCTTTTGAGTTAGTCCGACGCCGTTCAATATTTCTGACGCCTTGAAACCGCCAAAGTGCGAGAGATAAAAAATTTAGATGGAGATGTGTTCTATATTGTTAACTTTTTGCCCAATCTTTTTCTTGAATTTCGTTACCAAATTCAAGGTGAAAGGTCAAGTTTCAGCACTTTATCCACTGTCTTTGGATCTAAAATGTTGCATTCAGAATCTAGATTAATCTAGACAAAACACCATTTTGGATGAAAGAAACTAATTCACCAGTGAGACAACAGCAGCCTTGTTATGAATTTTCTCCCACTATTTTCGAGATGAAAAACAACATGCAGTTTTTATGTCTAATGCCATGAAAAATACTGAGATTTCTGTTGTTCCCCGTTCGAAAATAGGCGAAGCGTAATCTTTAATTTCAGATTTTAGACTTGAGATTTATTTTGGTTTCCAATTTGTTGACTCCTGTGAACTGTCATATTGAGTCAAATACTCCTTGCAGATAAATTTCTTCTCACACTACCCCAAGCAAACCGGTCGCATGTCTTGAAGCGGCGCAAAAGAACCAAACCAAACCAAACCATTTCTCATGGAAATTGGACTACACATCAAATAATCTAAACGTTCTTCAAGTTCTTTGTTTGAGCGTTATTTGACATCAAAATATCCTCCATTTCAACCACTGACTTTGACTTTGGCCTGGAATTTGGAATCAAAAAGGAATTTTGATTTTTCAGAACCTGCAAATTGCAAATTCAACCAACTGAAATGTGTGAAAATGTTTTGAAACAGAAACAACTTTGAATTGAAAGTTTTTCTAACGCTTCTTGAGTCTGTCACCATTTAATATTTTCCTTCCGAAGGAGCACAAACCCTTTGACCTTTGAACTGATTACGGATAGATTCTGTTCCGCATTTCAAATGTCAAATGTCAAATCTCAAATCTCAATTTGCAATGCTCGTAAATGTGAACTCTGAATGATTTACTCAAAACTG
>JAQGBH010007489.1:0-10915 GCA_034698265.1 Sminthurinus aureus | reverse complement strand
AAAGAGGAGAAGTACAGAAAAAATCATCTACAGAACCAACTGAAGGTCGTGTACTACGACCGAGAGGAAGTATTAATGCTACTAATTCTAGTCAAACTCTTCCAACAACTAGAATTCAGCAACCAAACGTCTACATTAATCCAAATTTGATGAAAGTGAAAATGGAAGAAGATTATGTTCCAGTTAAAGGAGTAAAAGTAGAAGTATCAGATCCATCCATTGTTGGTAATTTAGCTCATAATGAAGAAGATCATACTACTGATAATAGTGATAAAGATGTAGATGGTAGTAGCGTAGAAACACCAGCATCTACGGCTTCTTCTTCTACATCTTCTCCGTCTAAAGGGAATAACAAGAATAACAAGACAAATAATTTAAAACCAACAGGAGAAGAAAAGGCAGCGCCAAGTGTGGAACCAGATAAAGAGGAACTCAGAAGTGATAATTCGTATGATAAAAGTGTTTTTCTTGGATCCGCATCTCCAGAAAATCAAGATTCACAAGTTCATGTACCATCTCATGAAAAGTTGCTAACTGAAGTTGCTGCTCCTTTTGTAGTCAAGAAAATTTTTCCAGGAAATCTTTTTGATTGTTATTTAGAAGATGTTTTCAAAGCAGAGGGAGAGGAAAATGAATTGAAAATTAATCAAGAAGATGGCGAAGTATCAAACAAAATTACTCATGAATGTAAAGAGACTTTAGATTGGATGCTGTCTGTTATTCAATTTCGTAATGATCATGACTCTTATTCATTGTGCTCAGATAGTGATGATATGCTTGATTTGTGCAATGACGTTTTGGATAATTCCATTTTAAACGTAAAAAAATGTAATGTAGCATCATCGTTCAACAGTGATTTTAACGATGATGATGACGAAGATGATGATGATGAAGATGAAATGGATGAAGAGGATAATGAAATAGAAAGTGATTCCAGTATTTCTTCACGTAATAATTGTAATCAAAAATCAAATTTGGAACAAAATGGCAATAACATTAATAGCAGCAAAATTAGTCTGGCTAGTCAAGTTGAGAATGAAAAAGATTCTTTGAATGAGTCAAATAATCAACATTTGGAGGAAAAACTTAGAACATGCTCAATATCAAAAGATGGAGTGGACCTATTGGAGCCTTTTTCTAAAGATGATAAAGGAGAAATGAGTGGTGGAGATTCGTCAAACCAAGATGATGATGTTGAAGGAGAAGTTGGACGAACTACAAATTTGGAAGGTATTTAATTGATTTCAAGTGATGATTTTGTAACTAGAAACTAGAGTAGTGCCAAATACAAACATAATAATAATATGTAGTTTGTAGTGTAAGGAATATAATATAAATATACGGTGTACAAGATATAAGGTACATAAATGATAATATTTATCGTAATAAGTAGATTTTCTTGCTCTTATTGCTTACGCCATAATATATTATAGTTAGCATAATAATTAATAATATTCAAAAATATTAGTAGGAAATAGGAAATAACCTTATCATTTTTTTTTGGTTTTGTCATTCAGTGAAATTTTTCGCTGAAATCAATTTTTTATTGTATTGTAATCTTTACTTGTGCCCTGTAATATTATAGTAGTTTTTACTTTAATGGCCCTTTATAAGAATAGTACTGTGCGGTATTCTGTGCAAAATTTAAGATTTTAAATAATTTATAAGTTTTGCAAGTATGCATTGTGTACATGTAACTTTACGCAAGAATGAGAGGCAAGTTTTTCTTCATTACTGTAGTATTTTTGTTTATCAATATAAAAAAACACTTGGTGGCCAGGTTTTTAGTTAAAGAATATATTATGTATTTTTGTCTTCACTTCCATGATATTTTTGTTTTCTTTTACAAATCAATTTCAAATCCAATAATATGTTATGAAAGCAGTCACTGAATTTTATAGTTTCCCTACAGCAAGTTTAAATGATAGCAACTATCTATAATTATTAGTGGTAAATTACCACTGGTAATAACAGTTATTATTACTACTACGTCCTAATTATTGATGAGACCCTTATTAAAATTTTATGTATAGTATATCATCATGATGAAATGTTATGCATATATTATATTATTATAATATTACAATATAATTATTGTGGCCTTTAATAATAGAAATGAATAGAATTTCTATACATTGTGTAATCTATAAACTGCCAAAACTTTTTTTTTTCGTATTATAAGAATGATGATTTTATTAATTAATTGCATAAATCTTACACGAAAAATTAATTATTGTAGATGTTTGTTGCTCTTATCGATCAAGTAAAGTGTGTACTTGTAACTTACACTATCAAATAGAGGCTGTATCTACATATTTCCTTATTTTTATTTTATTTTTGTTGGTCATCTTTATCATACCCTGTTTTGAATCAGTGTTTCAGCATTTTTTTTTCAAATTTCCATTGCTTTTATCATATCAGGCAATAATGCTCTGTATTTAAATATTTGTATTCTCTACTTTTTATTTTTGCATTTTTCTACACTGCTTTAGCTAGTTTTATGTTTTATGTAAATGTCTCATGTATGTACATTGTACATTAGACCATTTCATTTTTAGGCGTTCTCGCAAAAGAAAGAATTAGGTGTAGAGGACACATGTGTATTTTAAATTCACTTTCACCACGAAATCAAGTAGTTGGTGGGTTAGAGAAGGGGATTAGAATTTTTTTTGAATATGACCGAATGAAGTCACCCTTGACCACTTACAAAATACGCAAAAGGAAAAAATCCCAGAACACTTCCTTCTCGCTTTTCTGAGAGATTAAAAATCCGTAAAACACGACTTTTTCACCACTTAAGAAAACCGAGAAGGGAAGTTTTTTGGAAATTTCTCCTTTTGTACGGCTTGATAGTGGGTTAGAGTGGCTTTGTTAAGATACGAAACAAAATTCTACCTCCTCCTCTTTTCTGCCCGATTTTTGAGTGAAAGGTGAAAGCTCATTTAAAACACATGGTGATCTTGAGGAAACGTAATGGACTGATTTTTTTTTCAGAGATAGTTCCTAACAGCAAAAGGAATGAGATTTGAGGGGCAGAATGTGTAAATAAAATGGTCTATTGCACATAATGTACTACATATATAGCACATATTACGTTTGATGCATTTCCTATGAAATCACGAATACATTATTTAGCAGCTCTTTATCCGTGATATTTGAAATTTTAATTTGAGATTATAAAATTATTTTTACTAACTTTTGGAAACTTTTGAGTTTTTTTTTGTGAAAACCCCCAAGTAGAAATAAGAAAAAGTGAGCCAATGTGATGTCAGTAAAAATTGCAACTTGACAGCGCCTAAATCATAAAATTGTATTATAATTTGAGGTTTTATTATTTATACAGTGAGATTGGAGATCTTTAACATATTTAACATTTTAAAATCTTGCATTACTCAATGTTTTGACTTTTATAAGTGGGGGAAGCATGAGGAAATAGCAATTTTTCAATTTTGAAAAGAAAACAGCAACTGATCATAGTTTCATTTGAATGGAACTGTAACGTAGTATGTTTTTTATTTAGACTTATATTTATGAGGTATTCATAAAATAGAGAAAACATACATACAGTTAAATGACTATTCCCATATAATTCGTTGACGTCACAAGTTTTACTGAAATCACAATTTGGTTCCATTTCCATAATGTACGTACTGGTATTTTACACCTTACTAAAATCTATAATATTATGCTATTATTATTAATATTTTCGTAAGGATTTAAAAAAACGTAGAATATAAACAATAATATAACTTTTTAAAAGACCTAGAGATACTTTTTCTTTGCACTTTAAATTTTGAATCCCCTCTAATTTGTGACTCAACTTTCAATTCGTTTGATTTTAGTACTTTCACTGCTTTTATTTGAGTTTTTTTAAATCACTTACAAAAGAAACACATTTATATTATAATAATATGATTTATAATACTTATACGCATTATTAATTATTAAACATAGATTCTAGCCTCTTTATTAAAATTCATACAAATTTTTTCATTGTAATATTATTCTACCTTGAAAAAATGGAAATAAATATACATTTGAAATGTTTTTATTTTTAGGTACTGAATTATATCGATGTGCGAATGAAAACTGCGTCTTCACAGCACCGAATGCAAGCATTTTCAAAGAACATTCGTCCACGTGTCCCAATTTACCACCTACTAAACAAACCCAATGCTTTCACTGTGACAAGAAACTGAAGAGTGCTGGAAGCCTAATGGAGCATTTAAAAATTCATGGGAAACCTCGTCAAGTCTGCTCTCTCTGTACTTTCCGATGTTGGATCAGCTCAGAGCTGACGAAACATTTGAAGGTAGGTTATTATAGTTATTGTTAAAAAAAATTTATTTACTATGCTGCCCTATTGTATCTTACTCATATAAATAATATAATTTTCTTAACCTAAGGAACGTGCTACTAAATTTGGTAGTAAAACATTTTGGAATTCTAAATGTGATTCCATTGTTTGTTTGTTTGTTTTTTTTATATAGAATACGCATAAAGTTTACAACTGTAAAGTGATCAAAGAAGTGATTGAGGGAGAAGATCCAATATTCATTATGTAAGAATCACCTATACTAATAATAATAATAATTATTATTAGTAGTCTCTTCATGTAATGAATAGAGTTCGTTCTGATTTATTCGGATTGATATTCAATAGTAATTATTGATGATCAATTTCAATTATTTATGTTTTCAGGTATCCAAAAGAAGTTGCACACAAAATGGCCCAACCTAATGATCTGAAACGTAAATATTTATTTATTTTTTAAACTTAATATTGAATCAAATCAAATATCTGGGTTTTTTTTGCATGTATATGTAACATTATTATCCATAGCTTTTATGCATGTATATATGTATTTCTATATTTTTTTTTGTACACAGGCAATCACATCCTGTACACATCAAAGGTTCAATTTGGGCCAGATGATATTGAAAGCATTCCCAGGACAAGTATTTTTACGTAAGATGATGACAATATTTATTTTTTTCGTTACATTCCGTAATACAAGAGAATGATGTCAATAGTAAATTAATTAGTATTATTAAACGGGAGTACCAAGTCGTTTAATATATATATTTTTTGAAACAAAATAGGACATTAGTTCACTGCTCTGAATGTGAATACAGCTCAAAAGTGAGATCAAATATTGTACGACACTTAAAGCTCCAGTAAGTGAAAAGAATTTTTGTTATTGCATAAGAAAACGATGATAGAAATGTTATAAACTATACATGAATTGAAGAAAAAGCAAAGTACCTTGTATAATATATTATGGAATGGACAAACATAATGATGCCTAAATCTATTTTTATTTTAGCCAAATTTCAAATGAAGATAATGGAAAAACAACGTACGTAAAATATTATTTCTAAATTAAATCAAATGACGATAATCTTAAAAAAATATATCGATGGTTATGATCAAGAGTAATTAAGTGAAGTTAATTTTTTTTAATCTTTTGTGTTTTGCAGTGTGCCATGTAAAGCTCCAGTCAATCCTGTACCATGTTTGGAAAGAAAGGAATTGATGTTTGATAAGATGACTAATTGGGCTGGTAGTTCTCATGATCATAATAAGTAAGTGTATGAGTTTCTGTTTTACTATGCTATAAAATCGTTTATTATTGTTTGTAATATTTAATACTTCGTCGGAACAAAAAATAAAATAAAATGAAGCGTAAAGTTCAATCAATTTTCTATTTTCTTATCATCATAGGGTTGGCGGTGTTTCAAAAGAAGATGCATTAAAACTTCCAAAGTTTGTGACTGATCAGTTCCGCTTCATGTGCTCGGTTGAGTCTTGTAAACAAATTACGGGTCAAGATGATATCCTCTGTTCTCATATGAAAGCTTTACACTTTAAAGAAAAGTATTACCTTTGTCCACATTGTCAAGAAGATGATGTCACAAGTATGTATTTTTAATTTTCTTACGTACTACATATATTATTATGTTATCCACGATGTAATTTTTCTAGTTAAAAAAATCCCATACCATGCATACTTTTTGTATTAAACTTACCTTTAAACAAGAATGTTTTGTTTATTCTCTTATAGAAAAAGATCCAAGAAACTCAGTTCTTATTGATAAAATTCCTCATCACTTGAAGCTTCATGGTCCAAGACTTGTTAAATGTGGTCACTGTGATTACATTCATTATTCCTCTACATCTATGGAGAAACACGTTGCAACGAAACATGTTGAAAAGAAACCAATTTTTTATTTAATTCGAGACTATGATATTGATGGCAATCCAATGAATAGGTTAGTTATTGTTTAAATATAAAGTTTTAATGTACTAAAGTTATATCAATGGTACATATTAGTTTCTAGTGGAAAATAAATTTTCATTGAAAACTGGTCTATTTTTTTTGTCTATTTAGGAGACCATCCGTTGATGATCCTTGCAAGGGGAAGAATGAACGTTGGCGTTGTAACTTGTGTAAAGCTAGTTTGAACTCATGGGATGATGCTAAACAACATTGTATAAATTCTCATAAAGGCAAAAATCAATTTGAGTGCTCTGCTTGTCATTTCGGTTCGGACAGTATGTATGCAATCTCAAATCATATTTCCAGTTCGTGTCAAACACCACAATCACTAAAAACACCTAAACCACAAATTATGATCATGTTTCATAGGTTAGTCATATTACCATAATTATTCCTTTTCAAAAGTATTTCACAATAATAAACCAAAAACTAAAGCTACCGACTATTTACTTTTATCATCAAGTGGAATGAGAAATAAAATTAAAAAATTATTAAATGATTGATTACGTTTGTAGAAATGAGAATTATGATGTTTCCGAATCAAAATCGGAGGACGGAGTTAATATTCCCATTTGGCGTCGGGATGCACCCCGTCTGAAACACATTAGAGGAATTTTCCTAGAAGAAGATCCAAAGCCTTCTTCTTCTTCAAACGCTCCAAAAGCTCCACCTCAACCAAAATCTACAGCAAATTCATCTTTTACAGTTCCAGCTGCTCCAAAACAACCATCACAAACAATTCTCTTAGTTTGTCCGAAATGTAAAATGTTCAAAACGAAAAATACTGTTGACATGAAAGTTCACCTTTTCAATGAATTTAATTATCAAAGGTAATATTTATTTTTAAAGAAATATGAATTAAGACATAATATGTGTACAAACATGTATGAATATGAATGGTAGAATTTTAAAAATAATAATAATAATAATAATTGTTTGCTAATCAAAATCAAACATTCTTTCTCTTTTAAATTTAAAGGTATAAATGTACAATATGTGAAACAAAGTTTGTTACTGTTGACTCATTGAAAGCTCATATGAGTAATGACCACAAATGTTCAATTGAAGAGGAATCTAAAGCAGAATTGCCCACAAATCTTAAAATTGAGAGCAAGGTAAGGTTCTTTAGATTGTAAATAGTTGAAAATGAAATAACTATTATGTAGTTACTTTTCCATTTTAATTTATATACGAATAATCAATAATTGAATTTATGAATTCTGAACTTTATTTTTTATAGGTTTATGACATAATCAATGGACAATTGAAGTGTAGTGAACAAAAATTGGATGACAAGGATGGAAGAAATGTTGAAATGTTATTATGTAAACACTGTTTTATTCTATTTTCTTCGTACCATAACTATCGCACTCACATCCTCGCTAAACATATTGGTGGTGAAAGGTAATGTGAAAAAATAACATGACATGATAATAATAACAATTATTCTCTAAAATTATTAATGTTTTCTCCCCGTGTATATGTGATGTATGTAAATAAAAATCCAAAATGCATTGTTGTTGATACTTATTGTTGATATTTCAGATTTAGATGTAAATACTGTCCAGGTCTTGGATTTTGGCATGAAGCCATGTTACGTCAGCATCATCAGAAAAGTACTCATGCGGATAAACCACTGGACTCTGTTCGTAATACAGAATTTGAAGAAACACTTTCACCTGAATTTTGGTTTAAAGAGTATGGCATTCCTCTACATAAATCTATCAACTCGGTCAACTCTTCTCGTGCAATTAAGCAAGAAGTAGATGATACATGGTTGAAATGTAGTCAATGTGAGTTTACGACAGAATCTTCAGCTAGTTTAAGGTCACATGAAGTTCGACATTCAAATGATAGAAAAAGTCCAACTAAAAGAAGAAGATTATCTATTTCTGATGGAGAGAAGAGTGAAATGCTTACACCAACAACAACTTTTAAGAAGGAACCAGGAGTACTTTCAACAATTAAAAAAGAACCTGGAAGCACAACTCCTGAAATGAAGAGGAATAACAATATGTCGTCTGTCTTCAAGTACATTTTTATATTATAATATTCTGTTCTACCTTTTTTATATTATGTTAAATAGTTTTATATTGTGCACTTAGAAAATATTACAGTTTCTTACTTTATGCTAAAGATTATACATTATCATAATATAATGTACATTTTACACATTATAAAACACAGTATTTGATTGATTTAACATTTATGCTATATTTCTTGTTTTATTCTCAATTAGTTGCCAAAATTGTGACAACTCTTTCTTTACCAAGAGAGGAGTACGACGTCATTGGGTTCGTGCTCATAGGTAAAAAATTTATTTCAGTAAAAAATTATCATTATTCTAATAACTTTGATTACATAATATTATTATGTATGTTATGTGCAAACAATATTAAAATAATGCTTCATCCTACATCTTACATCCACCATGTATAGTGGTATAATTAATAATGAAAGTGAAAGAAGTTGAGAAAATCTTGCTGTAGAATGAAATAATTATGTAACTTATTTATTTTTGATTTTGTTACAGTTTGGATGAATTACCTTGTCGCTATTATGAAGTGAAGAGTCAAAGTAACAACCTTACAATTATGGATGGTGTATGTATGCTCTGTCGACACTGTTACTATGAATCATCTGATGCAGGTCATTTTCAAAGTCATCATGAAAGAGAACATCCGAATCTTCCTGTTAGATACAAACGGAAAAAGAGGACAATTGATGCAAATTCGGATGCAGCAACTATTATAGAGTGTTCTCATTGCTTTTGTGAGTTTGAAACGTTACATAAACTGAAACTTCATAGTCAAGACAAACATTCAAGCTGTCAATTAAAGTATAAAACGCATAATTACGTTAATAATTCTGAACGAGATCCAGTAAATTTAGCGGCCAAACTACTTGAAGATACAGTGGTGATTGAATGCACCTTTTGTTTACAAGAGTGTGGTACGAGAACAAAATATGAGAATCATTATAAAAGTTATCATAGTGATCAAGAGTATGCTGCTCCAAACTTTAAATATTCTCGTTCTGTGCTAATTGAAGATGGTATTAGTAGTGGTGGTGGTGATGATGAGCTTGGACGCAGCAATTCTCCAACTAAAGGAGCAAAAGTTAGAAGAATGTCAGTAGTAGGAAATAATAATACTAGTAATAACAATAATGAAGAGTCTACAACAACAGCAACTCCTCGCTCAACCTCTATTATTAAGAATGTTAATAACAATAAACCAGTAGTCAAAACTACACCACCATCACCCGCTGTTCTTCATTCGTGTCCTAAATGTGAATTTCAAACTACCAGCTTGGATACCTTAGCCAGTACACATTTATTAACTCATCTTCTTAATTATCTCTGTCCAATATGTGGTGTTGGATTCCACGGATCTTTAGATGCCTTATTTCACATAAGGCATTACCATGGAGAACATCGGTTGGACCCAGTTCACGACACAACCGCTTATATAGAATTTACAACGTTGAAGAATCAAGTTACAGCAAAATTTAAAAACCCAATTCCAAATATATTTGGTAATGATATCCTCACTATTGACTTGTCGGACGACGACCTCGAAGTCGACCTTGACGACCTTGACGCTTTTGACGAAGAAAACTTTCAACTGGTCTCTTTATAAATCACTAAAAAATAGATACATAGAAAAAACGGTACACGTGTGTAAGCAATATTATGTTATTATTATATTTAATGCTATACGTATCGAAATCAAAGAAGCAAGATTATTCATTCATATAATATTACATATTATTATATAGTAACTCATAACATAACGTAATTCTAAAATAGGAATAATAGTACTGATCATCATCATCATCATAATAATTATTATTATGGTTGTTATTATTATTATCATGCTTACAATAGATTTATTATACATTATACTATACTAGACATGTATACTAATTAAAATAAAAGTTCTCAACTTATGTGTATGTATTGTAAGTTGTTGCTTACTAGGTTTAGGGTTTCAGGCTGTATACATTAAATGAAACAAGTGCAAGCTTACTACATGAAGCAGTCATTATAAATTATCATAGAAACGATAATAATAATAATAATAATATTTGTAAGAGTTCATAACATTTTACACTATATTATTCCTATATTTTTATCTAATGATGTATTAACACTATGAACTATGAAATCAAACTCAATGGTAAAATACGGCACTTGTAAGGACGAAAAAAATAATGAGTATTCTTATTATTGCCATTAAAATAACATTTAGGAATTTAACACTTGATAATAATTTCAGTGACCATAATATTATATTCAATGTACGTACAGAAAAATATTTTTTTTTTGTCACGCACGTCTAGAGAGTCTCCACACGACTTCATACAAGTAAATTAAGTATTAAGTATTTTTAATTCACATATTTTATTAAAATTACCAAAGTCCCTTAAATATCTAAAGAAAAAAATGTACGTGTCACTTCCAATAGTATTATTTTGTTTCTTTATTACTCTATCATAATGTTCTTTTATAGTATCTAAATATATTATGTCAAAGTTATGAAGGAAATAATAATGATTAACCTTTTCTCCCCGACGCTCTTACATACACACATAAGTGATATCCTAGATACAAATGGCGTATGAAACTCTCAA